>BJCO01465407.1:0-14926 GCA_018326465.1 Flaveria floridana | reverse complement strand
AGCATACGTCGTTGCCATATGTTATACTCACTCCTAACAAGCATCGGAGGCTTTGTTGAGGAGCCAGTATTGTGAGGATCATTGGTTGGTGTCGCCATTTTCACAATTTCAAGGAAATTCAAAGTAATTTCAACAAATCTAGCTCAAAAACACGTAGAACCTCAAATTAATTGACCAGAAGCAACAGAAACTCAGACTCTATAACCAATTCTTGCAAATTTGCTAATTCGATCAAACGTAGATATCAAAAGAGCAGTTTCAATGATCAATTGTTTTATCGATCAATGATTAACCTGCTCTGATACCATTGGAAAGGATCTCAGATCTAGATTGATTAACTAGATTTGATTCGCAGCGGAATAGTATAAGAATTAGGCTAAATTCAAGCAAGAACACAAATGATATTTCAAGGAAACAGTATGGTTATAGAGGGAGTAAGTATTTCTGCAAAAAGGAATGTTTTCGTTCAACACACGCTTTGGCAATTACAAAATTAGGTCAACCTTTCTTTTATAAGGAAGGTGACGTCAGCAGATGTCACTTGATAGTGACATCTAACCGTTTTACAAATAACTACTGAAAATAAACATAACTACTGAAGATGTCTACAACAGCTGACATCTTCTTACAACAAAAGCTAAGTGTAAACTAATGCTATAACTACTGAAGCTACAACGTCTGAAGAACAAGCTCTTCAGACGTTTTACATTAACCAAACAACTAAAAGCAAACTACTGAAACTACAAAAGAAAACTACTGAAATAAAACCATCACAACTACTGAAGAGTACTACTTCAGCTGTTGTGACAACCTCTGAAGACTTGAACTTCAGACTTTGTCTTCAGTAGATACTTTCAGACTTTGTCTTCAGTACTTGCACTTCAGACTTTGTCTTCAGTACATGTCTTCAGCTGATGTCTTCAGCTGATGTAGCCTTCTTTAGTTGTTATGAGGTCTGTGAGACTTAAAGGTTTTTCTGATCTGGCTCATTGGTTATTTTGGTCCAACAGTTGACACCCCCACCCTCATTTGTTGGTATACTAGTTAGTACCAACAGTGGCCAGGAATGAGCCCTAGGGTGAATATATTCTGAAAAATATCTGTGTGTACGTCATAGGTTTGGTTGTGATGCTCATGTTGTCATGTGATTTTGCTTACTTATAACTATAATCACGATGTTCTGCAAAACTATTACAAAGCATCAATTTTGTTTACTATTAAACCTGCAAACTCACCAACAATTATGTTGACCATTTTGAGCATATCTTTTTAGGTGATACAATTAACTAAGGATTCTAGAAGTGCGGCCTTAGTGGAGAATCTAAGATGCATTTTTGAGACTATACAATACTTGATATCCATTACTTGACATTGTTGGTCTGATTACATACAATTATACTTTTGGATACTTGTTCCCGGGTTGTGCGAATTTTTTTACAATGTTAATACTTTTGTTAATACTTATGGCTATGTAATCGTGGTTATTGACTAGGCACGACACAAGTCTCCCTTGTGTCGGGTGTCGTCATGACACGTTATTCATTCTATACATGTCTATTTTGCATCTCTATTGATTACATGTGTTATGACGATCCCGTCTCGTTACATCCCCATGTTTCCGCTCTTAGCGGGGGTGTGACATCACACAACCAGAACTTACACTTGTAGAACTTGGCATAGAGTTGCTCTTCTCGTAATAATTTTAGTATCACCCGTAAACATTGATCATAGTCTTCCTTTGATAGGGAATAGATGAGGATATTGTTTACAAACACGATTATGATTTTATTCAATACGGCTTGCAAGCCCGGTTCATCAAATCCATGAACACTGCTGGAGCGTTTGTCAAACCAAACGACCTGACTAAGAACTCATAATGCCCGTATCGAGTTCTAACGCTGTTTTAGGTATGTCATCCTCGTGAAGCCTCAATTGATGATAGCCCTATTGAAGATCGATCTTAGTGAAGTAAGAAGTTCTTTGTAATTGGTCGAATAGATCATCGATCCTAAGGAGAGGATATCGATTCTTCCCGGTTAACTTATTCAACTCTCAATAATCAATACACATTCTGACGACCTATCTTTCTTCTTAACGAATAATGTCGGTGCTCCCCACGGCGAATGGTTGGGTCGGATAAAACCCTTATCCAATAATTCCTGCAATTGGCTCGATAGTTCCTGCATTTCCGATGATGCTACTCGATATGGCGTCTTTGCTACAGGTGTTGCTCCAGGAATCAAATCTATGCAAAATTCCACCTGTCGAGCAGGAGGCAAACCGGACAAGTCGTCAGGGAATACTTCCGGAAAGTCTCGCACCACCAGAATGTTCTCCAGTCCCTCTTCTTCTCTTGCTTTCTTTTCTACTACATGTGCCAAAAACGCATGACATTGCTTCTGTAGGCATCAAAAAATCTTCATGCAAGAAAAGAGTGAAGAGCATGTTATATCTCAGATCATAAAATTAGGATACACTTAACAATTTGTACCCAAGCTCCTTAACAAAGTTTACCTTTTTAATACTGAGCTTACCATTTATGACCCTGCCCCTTCCAGTAATGTAACCTTTAGCATCTCCTCCAAAAGCAACTTGCCCTCCATCAATTTTCTTAAAGTTTTGAAGTAAAGAGCCATTGCATGTCATGTGCCCGAAACAACCACTATCTATGATCCATACATTATTCTTAGTCTTTAGCTGAACCTGCATAAAAAGGAGAAGGTTAGTTACATTTGCAAACCAAAGCCTCATTGGTCTTGGGCTTGTTGAAATAGGCTGAATACATTACAACAATAATTGATCCTTTTTTAAGACTTTAAGAATCATTTGCTATTTTGATGAATAACTTCCAGTCACATGGTCTTCCTTTATCTTTCACACCATATTTGGAATATTAGACTTGACCTTCAATACTTTGGAAGTTTTTACAACTTTGGAAGTTTTGGAGACTGACCCTTCAAAAGATCATGCTTTAACTGCAGGAAGTTTCAAATCTTCAGTAGCATTCCTTTCTTCTAACACCAATTTTTCATCCGAAGGCAAGTTTTCACTTGTGTTCATTTCCATTTTGGAGCTTCCAAAAAGAAGAGATTTTGCTTTTGAATCTTTCTTTCTTCTTCTTCTTCTTCTTCTTCTTAGAGTCTTATTCTTGGTCATGTGGATAGTACTTTTGGAATTGTAGATGCGATCCTTGGCAAGATGAGAAGTACTACCACACATTATGAAATCCATTGGCTTCCTTCTGAGAGACTTCTTATGAATAAAAAACTGAGCTTGATCACCTTCCATCTCTATCTTACTCTTCTCAGATTTTACAGCAAGCTTCCTAGGGTGAGGCTTTCTCTTGGAGGTGGATGGTTCAGGCTATGTAGTAGTGTTACATAACTGGTCTGCATTCTTTCCTTAACATGGATGAGTATATCATGTTCTTGAAGGTCTCTTCATCAATGACACATTTCTCTGCCCTGGCTTTATTGATCACAAGCTCAGCCTGGCATTCACTTAACTTAGTGATGAGGTCTTTAATCTGAGTCTTGTAGTTGGTATTTTCATGCTTAAGAATGGAAAAAGATTTCTATAAATCTTCTATATTTAGTATATGATCATTTTCAGCTCTTTTGAAATTAGCATTCAAGATGTTTAAAGACTCAAGATCAGATCTCATCTCTAAGTTACTGGACATCTATCTATAAACTTTAGCAATGCATTCTAGGGTACAAAGATGTTCCAATACCTTGGCTTCTTCATGATCGGCCATTAGTGCTTGGTTTGGAGATGCACCTTCAATCTAGAAACTCCAATCAAAGACTCCATCTTTAGCAGCAACTGCAGTTTGCTACTTGGGTTTATCAGTGTGTCGAACCCACTCAGTGTAGTTTGGCATGTGCTGTGCTTGGCCACCATTTTTTCATCGTGCCTTGTACTCCCTAGCAAAGCGTCATATCTGGTTACAGTTGTAACACTTCACTTTGCTTTTGTCCAACCCAACCTTTTCCTAGGAAACTTCCTCCCTGTCCTCTTGTAGAATTTGTTGGCTCTATGAGTGAGAAAAGTCATCTGTTGGACCATCTCTATGTACTCCAGGTCATCTGGATGGATACAGTCCAAATCTTCAACGTTGAAATGGATGTTGCATGTGCTTTCATCAGTAGACACAAAGACTTTGTGATGAGCTTGTCTCTTGAAATAGGCTTCCATGGATGTAGCTCTCCCTTGGTGTCTTAGGGAAGGTGATGAAAAGGCCTTTTTCTAAGTTGTCAGGATAGCAGCTGAGATGATGTTGTGGTTCTCTGCTATCCTATTTAACTACATGAAGAGCAGAGCTATGTTGATTGCTGGAGTTAGCAGATGGATTTTGCATCTTCATCTCCATCTAGTAGCCACTGAGAAAACCATACAACTCAGGAGAGTGAGGGTCTTAAGGTTCTCAGTCCTCTTGATTAGTGTGTCCGTTGTCTAGGAAGAGAGGACATGAACTTTCTCACAATATCCCAGTTCTCAAGAGTTACTCTAAAGTCCATTAGAGTGTCCATAATCTTAACATACCTGAAGTATTGTTGAGCCATGGTTTCACCTGTCTTGAAGGTGAAAATTTTAAACTGCTGCTTCAAGGGGTCTTTCTTATTCTCTTTTTCTTCAGAAGACCCCTCAAACATCAACTTCCATACATCCCATAGTTGCTTAGCAGTTTTTCACTTCTTGAAGCCTCTTTATGTGGAGTTAGGAAGAGCAGTTTGGAGGGTAGTCATGGCTTTGTGTCTGCATCTATCTTCTTCCATTCTTCTTTAGAGTAGTCACCCACTTCCTTTGGTATCAATCCACCTCCAACAGTAGCTGAATAGGTGCAAGGTACATGAGGTCCAGAGACAACAGATCCACACATCTTGCTATCTTGAGGCTTGATGAAGCCTTCCATTCTTTGGCACCAAGTATCAAAGTCATCAGGAGTGATTAGTGGAGACTTTCTCGTAGTACCGGTTTCCATATCATCCTCTACGAGAGTTACATTTGAGATGTCAAGTGATTTGTGAAACTTAAAGTATTTAAGATGGTGAGATCTACAATTAAGAGCCTGAAATTCTCTGATACTAAATGTAGGACCGGTTAAAGGATGGTCAATACAATCAGTCCCATAAATGAGGAGAGTGTTGGAAAACTTAACAAATCAAAAAGGGAACCGAGTATATGTGAACGATACTAAGAACACAAGGAAACAATGAGACTGAACAAAAGAATAATAACAAGATAAGTATGGTTTTTGTATATTCCTCTTAATTTCTATTACAAACGCTATAAAGCATAAAAAGAAATACAAGAACCAGAGATAGTTTATACTATATCCTATAGCCGGAAATACTTTGAAACCCAGCTGGAAACACTAATCTAGACAACAAGATTAATGTAAAGTCAAAAGGTAGATTGCCTTTTGACTAGTGACTATGAAATGCCATAGCTCACATCCTAATGTATTACAAAATGATAAAAGGTACAAAGTAGACAGTTACAGACTCTAAACCATAGTCTATAATTGCAAAAGCATGGACCTTTTCACCAACTCATACAAGTTGGTGAGTCTTCAGAGTTACAGCGGAAAGCATGTCAGCTTTATTCAAAAGTTGTTCAGAGAATGCATGTCTTCTTTGTCTTCGGAAGAAATCAGTCTTCACTTCATTGGGTTTAGAAGACTTTGTCTTTGATGTTTCGAAAGACTTCAACTTTTTGCTTTGGAAGATCTGGTCTTTGGCTTCGAAAGATTTTACATTTAGAATAGTTTCTATGATGAGTGTAAAACTTCCGAAGTAACTTCTACTATATGCATCATGCATGCAAGCTGGAAGCTTTTTGATTGCTTTGGTTGCATCAGCCTTACAAGTATAACCTTACAAGACTAGTACCAAGCCACCAAGATTTTGAGTGAAGATGACTATGGCGACTAGTCATATTGGTTTGAAAATCATGTCATTTACAATGAAACGAAGATGTGATGGTCCATCAAATATGGACCTTACATACCTCTATATAAAAATAACAAGGGGGAAATTGTTCAAAAACCTAAGTATCCTTTGGATGACGAATAAATGAAAAAAATTTGATGACCATGCTTATGTTGCTATCTTCATGGCTTTGACAACTGAAATCTCATAAATTCAAGGACTTTATGCGAGAAAAAGTTGTATAGGATGCCACGGAAACACAAATCATGGGAAACAATGATATAAGAGAACCAAAAAAGAGATGCTCAATCAAGAATTCAACATGTTCAATCACATCCTTGGTGAAACTCTGGAAACTCAAATCTCTAGATTTGTCAAACTAGTGAGGAAAATGAAGAGTGCTAATATCATCATAGAAAACATTACTGTCAACAAAAAGCTTTTGAACTCACTGCCTTATAGCTGGAACAATAACTGTACAACAATCAAGATAACCATAGATTTGTTAAGTCTATCACTCGATGATTTGATCTCTACCATCAAGTCATATGAATTGGATGACAAACAGAGAGCCGCAAACCATATGAACATTGTGGGTGCTGAAGCTACTACTTTATATGCATAAATGGCTTGTAATCCAAATTACTGTGTGAGTTATTCACAGATGTGTTAGCAACAGTAAACTTGAAGTCCTTTTGGTCCTATATTTCATAAAGCACCAGCAACACATTTCCAAGCTGTCAATGCTAATCAGTATTCTTCACTACCATCTCAGTATACTTCAATTCAGCCTCAATCACGCACTAATTAATCAATTTAGATTCAACCCTAGATTCAACAAGCCTATGTTGGTACATCTAGCCCATCTAAACAAACAAATCACATTGCTAAAGAACATCTTGCTTTATTTACTAGATTCATTTCCAGCAATGAAGCCTTCATGGCAAGAAGATTTAGTGTAAGGTCTACACTTAATGGTTGATGCAACCAAAGCAAACAAAGAGCTCTCAGCATGCTGCATGAAGTACAAAGAAAAGCTAATTCAAAAGTTTTACACAACTCAGTAAAAATATGTTGTGTAAATCTTCTGAAGCCAAATGACCAAATATTCCAAAGCCAAAGATGAAGTCTTTCAAAGCTTCAGAGACAAAGTCTTTTGAAGCCAAAGACTAATTTCTTCCGAACACTGAGAAGACATGCTTTCTCTGATCACCTTTTGACAAAAAGCTAAACAACTTTTTCTTGCCACCTCTGAAGACTCACCAGCACACATAAGTTGGTGAAAAGTCCACACTTTTGTCAACTGTAGATTAAGGTCATTGGTCCGTAACATTCTTCTTTTGTACCTTTTATCCTTTTGATAATATATTAGGATGTGAGCTATGACATGTCATAGACGCAATTCAAAAGGCAATCTGCCTTTTTACTATACATTGATCTTGTTGCCTACATTAGTGTTTCCAGCTGGCTTTCAAAATATAGGTGGTTATAGGATGTAGTATAAAGTGTCTCAAGTACTTGTCTTTGTTTTTATGCTTTGAAACAATAGAAATATAACTTTAGAGCAATACACAGCATTTTTGAAAACCAAATACTATCTTGTTCTTGTTCTTGTTCTTGTTCTTGTCTATCTCATATTTACTTGTGTTCTTAGTATCATCAACATAAACCCCATTCCCTATTTCATCTGTTAAGTGTTCTAAATGTCTCCTCACTATGAAACTATTACATTAATCCCCTTCAACAGTCCCGCAATTGGTATTAGAGCTTTTTAGGCTCTTGATTGTAACATCTCACAATCTTAAAGCCCTTTAGTTTCATAAAACACTTAACAACTCAAATGCAGCTCTTTCCAAGGCTAATATGGAAACCGGTACTATGACAAAATCTCCACTGATGGAGCTCCATAAACTGATTGCCTAAGTAGCAAGCTGCAGTTGCTGTTGAAGAAGGAGGATTTGAGTGGAGCTTTCAGGCTGAGTATGCATCTCCAAACCAAGCACTGATGGCCGATCATGAAAAAGCCACTGTGTTGGAACATTTTTGTACTCCTGAATGTATTCCTAAAGTTAATAGACACAGGTCCTACAACTTGGAAATAAGATCTGATCTTGAGTCCTTAAACATCATAAAAGCTGATTTTAAAAGGGCTGAAAATGATGACAAACATAAGATAGAAGATATGGAGAAAACATTTCAACTCTTAAGCATGAAAACACCAACTACAAGACCTAGACCAAAGATCTCATTACTATTCTAACTAAATGCCAGGCTAATCTTGTGATCAGCAAAGCCATGGTCGAAAAATGTGTTATGCAAGAAGAGACCTTTAAGAACATTATATCCTCATCCTTGCTTGCAAAGATTTCTTATCAGAATAAGCAGGGCCTGGGATCTACTGAGATAGCTCCTCAACAACACCCTACTATCTGTAAGATCTCCAAGGTGTGAAGAAAAGAAGGCTGATCAGCTGTGCACCACTGCTGCATAGGTTGAACCATCCAGTTCCAAAAGCAAGCCTTACTCTAAGAAGCATGCTGCATCATCTATGAAGATGAAGATAGTAGTGGAAAGTGATCAAGCTCAGCTTTATACTCAAAAGAAAACTCTTAGAAGGAAACTAATTGATTGTATCATGTGTGGTAGTACTTCTCATCTTACCAAGGATTGTATCTACAATCCCAAAAATACTATCCGCATAAAACTCTTCGGTACCCTCGCAGTTCTTACTGCGAAAGTACCGATACTCCAGCGAAGCTGAACGAAAGTTCAATGGTTTTCAGCAAAACTGTGCATTCATGCTGTCCGAGCGAACTTAACAGTTTCGCTTATCAAACTTCAGTTTCACTGAGCCGAATCTATAGTTTTGGCCTGTCGAATCTACTGCATTGTCCTGCCGAAACTAATTAATAATTGTTGCCGAAATTATATTTTCGCTTGCCGAAACTAAAACTTGTCCAGCGAAACTATAATTTCAGCCAGTGAAATTAATTTGTTTTTTGTTTAATTTTAATCTTTTTGTTATTTTTCTTTAATATTATTGTTTAATATACCATTCTAATACGCTTCATCTGGTTTTCAGATTAAATGGCAAATCTGAAGTTTGATGAGAGGAACAACATTACTGCCATCTTGGATGACACTCATCTAAAAGCTTCTAGATTAAGAGACTGCATTCGATGGTTGCAGAGATCTCCAATTGCCTACGCGATCTCACATTCCCCTACTATATATGACTTACACATCAGGGATATCTGGCGGACAGCTGAGTATGATACGAGAGCCAATTCAAGGAGGATTGTGACTAGGGTGCTGGAGAATGACCTAGTCATCACTGCTGAGGTTATATCGAGGGTGTTGAGACTCGATGACGATACTGGAGAGGAGGTCATACTATTAGATCAGGATGTATTTGATGCCTATAGGTCAATGGGGTATGATGGACCTCCTTTTGGCACTAGAAAGGAAATCAAAAAGTCCTTTCTCTCCAAGGAGTGGAGATATATAGCCCATGTGTTTATCATGTACTTAGATCACCGTAAAGGTTGATCAGATGGGCTAAACTTGGACTGGGCAAAAGCCATGGTGGTTTGCTGTAGAGGGCAGAAGGCCAATATTGCAAGACTAATATTTGATTACAAGGCAGAGAATGTTATGGCGCTGAAGAAGGACAAGTGGCTGTTGTACCCTCATTTACTTCAGATGATTATAGATGATCTCATTCCTAATATTCCCAGACATGGAGAGATAAAGAGATTAGTTCAGATGAACACCCGCATTTTTGTAGACTGCTGTGCTATTAGGCATGATTTCAGCGGGAAGATCACTCATCTCTAGGAAAATATGTATCCTCAGGAACGTTAGGGTTATATCAGGAGGGTAGTTCAGTCTGAGGATAAAAGAGCAAAAGAAACAAGGCTCAAACAGTTTGAAGATATCAAGAAAAGGAAGAGATATGCAAAGGAGAAGGATTGTGTGTTTGAGGATGAAGTTCATGAGATGGCATCTAAGGCCAGAGCTGAGAAAGAAAAGAGAGCTAAGAAGAAAGCTGATGAGGGAGAAAATGAGAGGAGGACTAAACACCAACACGAAACTTTTATTGAGCCCTCGAGGACAGAAGGAAGGGCCGGATTGGATGAGGATTCAACATTTCTCTGGAAAATGAGTTGAGTACGATTAAGACAAAACATACTAATCAAGAGTTAAGTGAAAGGCAGAAGGATGAAGTGATCAAGGGGATGACCAAGATGTTGATTGATCAGAACAAACATATCAAAAGATTGCTTGAAGAAGTAAATGATCTAAAAGCTACAGCCGGCCTCCCCAATCAGTAACTCAACATGAGGTAGATGATTTGACTGATACTTCCAAGTACCTGTTTCTACATGTGGGTACATCTTCCAGGGGAGGAGAGGGCACATCAGGTGCGGCAACTGAGGAAGCAGAGGTTCTGGAATAAGGAAGGAGTCTGTGAATATGGAGAATATGGAAGAGGTGTTTGAGGCTGGATTTATGGATATAGGATTGAACATGGAGGATCTGGGAGGAGAAGTACTCCAAGAGCAGACTGTAGGTGCGGAGAAGGCTGCTGAGAAAGAATTGATTGATAAGGAGGAGGATGATGAGTAGTTGGTAGATTATGATTCTGAGCCTGAATATTATGAAGTGGATGAGAGACCACTGACTTATGTGTTCAAGAAAGGAGAGGATGAAAATGATGTGATTGAGATTGAGAAGGAGGACTGGTTTGTAAGAGAGAAAGAGCCTGAGGAGCTGACTCCCTTACTCCAAAGCATGGAAGGGTTGAGCAAAAAGGAGGCTGATAAGAGGACTGTTAGCTGGAAGTATAACCCCGGCCTCAAAATGTATATGATAAAGAGGAGAGGGGGAGGAATTACTTACCTACATAAGAGGAAGGCTTTCAAGATCTTGCCTAAGTGGGATTTGAGAAGGTTGGCAGTGCTGCCGTTATTGGATGCCGATCTTAGCGAGAGAGCCAAACTGCTAGAGAAGGAGATTAAGAATGGACTAAGTGATAATTTTGAGTCATTTGGCTTCATGAAGGCTAAAAGGAGAAGGTCAAAGAAAGACAAAGACTGGGAGATGGGTAAAGGGAGAATCATGCTGAGGGTGAAACCCCTAAAAATGGTGAATATGGTTAGACTGTCAGATCTCCTACCCTAAAGACTGCAAGGTTTTGAAAAATGGTTCTATGATAACAACACGGGGGAGGCAGTGATCAGGGTGAAGGATGGGATAGAGTACAAACAGTTTGATCCTATGGAACTATTCACTTTTTATGATGAGGACCTGCTGGTGCTTTGTGAGAACCATATTAAAGCAGGGGAAAGGGAGGAGACAAGGAGAGTGGCGAGTTTGTTTATGTTCGTTGCTAACAAGGTGCGAAGGGTGAGAGATGAAGTGAAGGAGCTAGCTGTGATATGGATATCCGGGACTTATCAAGACAATTTGAGCAAGCTAGTGCTCGTCCCAAGGGAGCTGATGAAGCAGGAGGTGACCAGAGTGAATCAGTTGCTGAAGCTCCATAGGGTTCTGCTGCAGGAGCAGATAAAGATACATCAGAGACTGGAGCCGATTAGACAAATCAAGACAAGTGAAGGCGGTGAGATCCAACCTAGGGGGAGTATTGAAGATCAAGCATAGGTTGGACTCACCTTAAGATTAGATTATGTTTATATTCCTTTGTAATAGGTTTAATGTTAGTTTACTTTTGTATATTGATTAGTTTATGTAATTTTGTAGTCCAGCGAAACTATGAGCGAAACTGTAGGTTCGCTCATAGTCTGCTGTTTAGTTCACTCGGTGAAACTGTTGTTTCTGCCGGGTGAAACTATAGTTTTGGCAGCACAGTTTTGCTCACAGCGAAACTGCTGTGAAACTAGGACTGTTATATATAGATTTGATCTTGCTCATTCTTGGGCATCCTTGCAAAAACCCTAATCGTGTATTTGTGTTGCAAGAGGCATTTGTAAGCTATAATTCACTGAAATATATTGAGCTTTCATCTGTTGATTGTATTAGATCATTACTTGCTTATATTTGAATACGTTTTGCTTGTTCTTAGTCATCTCCATCTTTGTGTTTGTTATTATTTCTGATATTGAACGATTCAAACCATCATTTGTACTGAAAATCAATCAAATGGGCGAACAAGTTGTCTTTGGAAGAACATTATGTCTTCAAAACTAATAACTACTTATAAGACATTTACTTTTAGAATAAATTTTGAAATATCTTCCGAAGTTTAGATATGCTTCAAAGTACTCGTATGTTTTTTAAGGATAATTTTCTTCCAGAAGCAAATAAGCCTTGGGAGATTTATTCTCTTGTGAATAAAAATTATTAGTTTTAATCACTTCTGAAAACAAATATATTTCTAGAGTAAAAATACTTTACGTATTTTTCTTCCGAAGAAAAATTTCCATAAAGCATATAAATATCAAAGTGAAATTGCCTTCGTAAGCTTTTATAAAATTCCAAAAATAAATTACGTTCGGAAGATTTTCAACTTCCAAGAAAACTAACTTTTTGGCCGCTTTTTAAGAGGTGGGAACGACATCTGGATTTCGAAGTTTTTCCTTTTGCATTAACTTTGTCTAAAATCCATTTCATATATGTACCCCTTTAACGGTTCTCACTATTTCACTTTCCTTTAAATCTGCAAATCTTCCTAACCTATATTCACCTATAAACCGCCTTTGTTCTTACTTATTTTCATCACAAAACAACTCACAAATGGCCAACCCTGATCCACGAAACCAACCAGTTTTCTCTATGTATTTACACAGGCAACACAATCAGATTCTCAGTTAACATCTAAGAAAGATCCTGCTTTCTCAGATGTTTGCTGGCTCTTGACTATATCAAACTACTTCACCCCCCTCACCATAGATCCTCCACTATATGAATTTCAACTTTTGATGTTTTAGAGGTCCTGTGAAGAGGTCATTATGGATGGCAAGAAGGCACCATCTGCCACAGTATAGGGGAGGACAATTTTCATCTCTCCAGTCACCATTAACACCTATCTCAGGCCGAATGATGAACAAGGCGACTTGTCCTTCCCAAAATCTACTGTGAACCAGTGTATCAGGAAGATGCGCTTTGAGGGTGGTTAATTAGTAAGAACCTTAATGAAAGGGAAGGTCTCCTACTAGTGGAAGTACCTCTTCCATGTTGTCATCCACTATTTATCAAGCAAGCATAAAGGATGGGATCATTCAAGAGGATCTATCCTATATAATCCATGTCATGGTTCAAGGTGTCAAATTCAGATACTCTTAATTTTTATATACAAATTTGCTTGCAAACTTAGACTCCATAGAATTTACATGCTCCCTAGATATTTTCAACACATTATTAACTGTGAACTGGGCTCACAGTAAAGGGGAACGGGTAATGTTCTTAAAAAGGGACAGATGAAGCCCAACATCTTCAAACACAATTAAAAAGCCTATTTTGGGATTCTTAGGGGTAGAAACAGCCCTAGTCCTAAAAATGTTAGAGCTTATTACTCAAGGTGACAACCAAGCAGTACCACCTAGTGTTGAACCCACACCTTTTACATCTGAACCACCCACACAGCCACAAATTACCCTCACCTAATCAAGAAGATCCAAACAAACCCCTGCACAAGTTACTCCGGTTATGTAGGCTCCCATATGCTCACCCATGTAGGAGGAAGTAGACACTAGAGCTCCCACTTACCTTTAGGAGCAAACCTCTCCCATCACTTCATTGATCAATGCTACGGTTCCTCATGCTCAGCCTAATGAGTTCACAACCCTAACCGCCTTAAGTCTTCACTCATAGTCTCAAAACTCTAGTGAACAACCTTCAGGGGAAAGCGACCATCCCCAACCGTTTTTTTAAACAACGAATTCCCAACCTTGAATTCTATGATGATGAGAATGTAGGATTCATTGAGTACTCTCTCTTCTCTACCCTTGCTCAAGGAGAGATGAGTGCTCCTGACTCATCCTTGTCTTGCCTACATCATCCGCATAAAACTGTGATAGATCTCCCTGAACTTGTTCAGGAGGTCTATATGGAAAAGGCTTTCACTTCTGTAAGTGATTTTATCTTTAAGACCTCAACCATGGCAATCCATCCCACTAACACTTCAACTTAAGTTGTCATGGTGCATGGGAAATCCAGCAGCCAAGAACTTAGTACTAGTGGTGAGCAAGAAAGCTTTGGTTGTATTATCTCATCCCCCATGATTCTTAAAATGAACATGAGGGTGTCTGAAACTAAAGGTTCACAAACTGACTCAAAGCTGCACGTATTTAGCCTCAAAGGTTAGTCACCTCGAATCTCAGGTGGCCAGCTTACAAAAGAGGGTTAATGACTAGCAACTTAAGATAACCAATCTCAAAGGCAAGTTAGTTGAGCGACCACTTAGGAGGACTCAACTAGGGCCACAAGAATTTGTGGATGTGGTGGACCTAACCTTTAGCTCACTTATGCAAGAGAGTGATACTACTAAAAAGGAGGAGAAAACCCTATCTTCAATCACGGAACCTTAAAGTTCTTTTTTAGAGTATGGACATAAAGGATTCCCAACCTGTAACATCCGGTTTCTAAATCCGGACTTGTAATTGTATTATAGTTATTTTTAATTAATTAAGTTGAGTTTGTTTGTTAAGATTGTACAGGCTACAAATGAGAAGTTGGATCAGATCAAAGCTCGGTTTAAAGCAGCTCAAGATCGACAAAAGTCTTATGAAGATAAAAGGCGAAGGCATACAGAGTTTGAAGTAGGAGATAGAGTTATGTTGAAAGTATCTCCTTGGAAGGGGACTATCAGATTCAGAAAGAAGGGAAAGTTGAGTCCTTGTTTTATAGGACCGTTTAGAATTATAGAACGAATTGGAGAAGTAGCCTATAAACTAGAATTACGTGATCAGTTGCAAGGAATCCACCCAACTTTTCACGTATCACAGTTACGTAAGTGTTTAGCCGATGAAAAT
>BJCO01465406.1:0-14457 GCA_018326465.1 Flaveria floridana | reverse complement strand
GTTCTATGTTCATTGATTGCTTAATTCCGCCTTTCAATCATTGACTCAATCATCATATTCGATCCTTATTGATTTACATCAACTGAGAATATCATTCTCAAACCCAGTCAATACATGGACTAGACAACACAATCCATGTAGAGTCAAAAGGCAGATTGCCTTTTGGCTAGTGACTATGACATGCCATAGCTCACATCCTAATGTATTACAAAAACCATAAAAGTACATAAAGTATAAAGGTTTGACCCAAGACCTCAATGTACATTTTTCCTAAAGCATGGTCCTTTTCACCAACTCATGCAAGTTGGTGACCAACCAGAATGGGCAGTGGGAAAGTGGTTCAGATTTTCTGAAAAAGTACATCAGATAAAAGCATGTATGATAAAAGTCTTCGGAAGAATCTGTCTTGGTTTCTTGGCTTTGGAAGACTTTGTCTTTGAAGCTAAGGAAGACTTCATTTCTGGCTTCAGAAGATGTTAGTCTTGGCTTCGGAAGATTTTACGCTTAGAATGTTTCTGAAGTGAAGTGTAAAACTTTTTTAGCAGTTCTACTTCATGTTCTGTGCAGTATGCAGGACTTGATCATTACATAAAACTACTGAAAGAAGACCATCACAACTACTGAAGAAATACTTCTTCAGCTGTTGTGATAACTACTGAAAGAAGACCATCACAACTACTGAAGAAATACTTCTTCAGCTGTTGTGACAATCCTCTGAGTACTTGGTCTTCAGACTTTGTCTTCAAACTCTATCTTCAGACTTTGTCTTCAGCTCTTGTATTCAAACTTTTGTCATCAGACTTTGTCTTCAGACTTTTGTCTTCAGACTTTGTCTTCAGACTTTGTCTTCAGACTTTGTCTTCAGACTTTGTCTTCATCAGTTGTTATGATCAGTAGATAGTTCTTATAAGAGTGTTTTGGCTGCATCAAACTTCTAGGAATCCTTACACTTTCTTTGGTATCATGCCACCTCCAGCAGCAGCTAAAGAGGTGCATAGTACATGACGTCCAAAGACAACAGATCCCCACATCCTGTTGTCTTGAGACTTGATGAAGCCTTCAATTCTTTGGCACCAAGTATAAATGTCATCAGGAGTGACTAGTGGAGATTTTGTCATTGTACCGGTTTTCATATCATCCTTTAAGTGATCTGCCATTTGAGATGTTAAGTGATTTATGAAACTGAAAGGATTTAAGATGGTGAGATCTTACAATCAAGAGCCTGAAATGCTCTGATACCAATTGCAGGACCGATTAAGGGATGCTCAATATAATAAGTATCATTATAAGAAGAGTGTTAGAACACTTAACAGGTCAAATAGGGAACCGAGTTTATATGACAGACACTTAGAGTACAAGTAATGAGACAGAACAAAGAACAAGAACAAAAAACGTATGGTTTTCAAGAATGTTGTATATAGCGTTCAAGTTGTATTGCAAGTGTTACAAAGCATAAAAAGAAATACAAGAACCTGAGATACTTTATACTACATCCGACAGCCGGCTATACTTTGAAAGCCAGCTAGAAATACTAATCTACATAACAAGATCAATAAATAGTCAAAAGGCATATTGCCTTTTGACTTGTGACTATGACATGCCATAGCTCACATCCTAATACATTAGAAAAAGCATAAAAAGTACAAAGTAGAAAGTTACAGACTCTAAACCATAATCTACAGTTCACTAAAGCATGGAACTTTTCACCAACTTGTATAAATTTGGTGAGTCTTCAGAGTGGCAGCGGAAAATTGGTCAGTTTTATGCAAAAGTTGATCAGAGAAAGCATATTGTCTCTGTCTTTGGAAGAAATCAGTCTTCAGTATTTGGCTTTGGAAGACTTTGTCCTTACAGCTTCGGAAGACTTCATCTTTGCCTTCGGAAGATTTGGTATTTGGTTTCAAAATATTTTACACTTGGAATATTTTTTATGAAGAGTGTAAAACTTATTAATTAACTTCTACTCTACATAACATGTATGCATGCTGAAAGCTCTTTGGTTGCTTTGGTTGCATCAGCGTTTCAAGTATAACCTTACACTTATGATATACACCAATTACATGTTTTAAATCCTTACAAAGTGTGTATGAAGAAGCCCCAGAATTTGAAATTAATGAATTACTATTGGCTGAAAAGGAACCTCGGAATTACAAGGAGGCAGCCAAAGATAGAAATGGATTGAAGCTATGCAAGCTAAAATGGATTCAATCAACATGAATAGTACTTTGAAGTTAACCAAGTTACCTAATAATCATAAGGCAATTGGCCCAAAATGGGTATTCAAGACTAAGAGAGATGCAAACGTGAAAATAATAAAGCATAAGGCTCGTTTGGTAGCCAAAGGCTACATACAACAACAAGGTATAGACTTTAATGACTTCTTTGCTCCTATAGTCCGTATAGAAACAGTTCGCCTTATTCTGGACCTTGCAGCCTATAATGAATGAGAAGTACATCACCTTGATGTAAAAACTGCTTTCTTGCATGGCGAACTTAAAGAAGAAGTCTATGTGTCACAACTTGAAGTCTTTGTGAAACCACAAGACATAGGGAAAGTCAACAAACTCTATAAAGCTTTGTATGGACATAGACAAGCACCACATGAATGGAATGTGAAACTTGATAACACATTGAAATCACTTGGTTTCAAGAAATTCAGTTTAGAACAAGCAGTCTTTACAAGAAAAGGTAAAACTTCTACATTGTTTGTTGGAGTCTATGTTGATGATCTCATGTTCACTAGAACTTCAAAGAAAGAAATAGACTTGTTCAAATCTCAAATGGAAGTCACCCAATCAAGGGGTGATATATCTATTAAACAATCTGGTTACGTTACTAAGATTCTGAAGAATGCTTGTATGTCAGATAGCAATAAAACCAAGATCGCAATGAACCCTGGCACATTATTAATTAAAACCAAAGGTGAAAAATCGGTTGATCATCATCTTAAGGCCATTCATCAAGTTCTTCGTTATATCAAAGGAACAAAGGATATATAACTTATAAAATGAATGGTGAATGTAAGATAACAGGCTATAGTGATAGCAGTTATGGGGTTAATACTGGAAGGAAAAGGCACTAGAGGGTTAGTGTTCTACTTTGGAAACTCACCCATAACTTGGTGCACACAGAAGCAACAAATCGTGGCATTCCCTTCATGTGAATCTGAATTAATGGCAGCAACAACTGCAGCATGTTAGGCATTATGGCTTAAAAGTTTATTCTGTGAACTCACTGGATGAAAGGAACAAAAGATCACTCTCTACGTTGACAACATATCCGCTATCTCTTTGATGAAGAACCCAGTGTTTCATGGAAGAAGCAAACATATTGATACTCGTTATCATTTCATCAAAGAATGTGTGGAGAATGAACAATCACTGTTGAACATATCAGTGGAAAACTACAAAGGGCAGACATTCCAACAAAAGCATTGGCAAGGATCAAGTTTGCTACAACACGGGAATTGCTCGGTGTTCAAGATTTACTTGTTCGTGATTAAGGGGGTGTATGTCAATGCTAATCCTTCACAAGTTAAAGTTTAAGGATTATGTATCTAATTAGTCAATGTATGTTTATTTAGTATTATCAATTATGTATGTTAAAGGGTCTAATTGGTACATATCAAACTTAGATATGTAACCACCGATGTATATAAATACATATCCATATCAATGGAAATTCATGTTGATTAGCACTTCTCTCTATCTTTCGTCTTCATATTTTATGTTCTTGGGCAACACATCCTTCATCCAGAATAGTTCAGTTGGTTGTCAATAGCCTGTGATTCGGTAAATTGGCTTAGAATTGTGTTCTAGTTTACTTCAACAACTACGTTACCCATTTTTAGTTTTATTACTACCTTACTACAACTTAATGGCTAAATAGCACTAGTATAAATAGAATTTATAGAAGTTATGAGTCATGTTTTCTTTTTTTTTTTAAACGACCAAGATTTTATTAAGAAAACTAGCAAGAAGCTAGATTACAGACACAACATTCCAATTGAAATTACACCAAGATTCCCAATCTAAGCTAATGCATCTTCTAGATTTAATCCAAATAAACGAAGCCAATTTTACCTCTCCAAGGATCGCTCTAGAATCTTTAGAATTATTGGAGAAAATTCGATTATTTCTATCCTTCCAAATACACCAAAGAGTAGACAAAAATATGGCGTAAAGGAGGTCCTTGTGTTTTTCTTCGAGGGGCCACGACTTGTAGACGGACGGAACATCTCTAACGGTGAAAATGATATCTTTGGGGACTTTGCACCATTCAAACACCGCCAACCATACTTCACTCGCAACCTTACATCGAATAAGAATATGATCACTTAACTCTAATTCAGCACCGCAACAAACACACGAGGGGGAAATCTGGATTCCTTTGGAAATAAGTGCATCTTTTGAGGCAATGCAACTCATCTCAACCCTCCAAGCAAAAACATTAACCTTTAAAGGAACCCATCTTGTCCAGTGGAACAGAAAGGTCGTAGGGGCCAACATTTTTTATTCGATCTCCAATCTCACAACTCCAGGTGCAAAATAATCCCATTTCTCCAACCCCACTGATCCGCATCGTTTGAGGATGTTAACATAAGACCTTTAGATAAGAAGCAATTAAGTTGAGCAGCAGCCAGCTGCCCAAGGGGGGATGCTTTCCACTGCCAAAAAAATGATCCGACTTAGCCCTCAAATTTAACCCGATCCATCACCTTACACTCCTTAACATATTCCAAGGAGAATAGTTCTAGATATACATCTTTAAGCACACCCTCACCAGACCAATTGTCAATCCAAAACCAGGCTGAATCACCCCTCCCCACCATACAACATAAGGAATTTGGAACATCAATACCGATGGTTGCAAGGTCATTAACAACCTTAACAATATTCTTCCACGGTCCACTAATATTCTTCCACGGTCCATTTAGAAAGTCTTTTTGCAACTTTGTCAATGATTGGTTTCCAGTTTTTTATTAAGCTCATGTTTGAGCCAACAGGTATGTCAAGATACGTAAAAGGAAAAGTGTCAGTTTGACAGTGCAAGATCCGAGAGAGCATTTTTATATCCTCAACACTTACCCCCGATGTAAACAATCTACTTTTTTTGAAGCTAACTTTTAGAATAGAAGCTAGATTAAAGCATCTAAGAATTCTGGGCAAGTTTGCCAAATTTGAGGGGGAAGGTTCGGCCAGGAAAATTGCATCATCATCATAGAATAAATAGGTTAATTTCGGCCCATCATTTGGTAATTGAATACCCCGAAACAACCCAATATTACATGCCTTTTTACTAGCATATGAAGGCCTTCCACTACCATAATAAAAGGAAAAGGGGAGAGCGGATCCCCGTCTAAGACCTCGGAATGGAGAAAATTCAGTGGAGGGGGAGCCATTGATAAGTACCGATGTGCGACCTGAATTTAAGCATCCAATGATCCACGAACACCACCAGTTTGAGAACCCCATTTTACCCATTATCTCAATCAAAAAAACCAATTAACAGAGTTATAAGCCTTCTCAAAATCCACTTTAAAGATACATGCTTCAGCTTTAGAACGTTTTAGCCAGGCCATAGTTTCATTAATGATCAAAGGCCCATCAAGAATAAGCCTTCCCTGAACAAAAGCAGATTGAGACTCACTTATAATAGATCCAATCACAAGTTTGAGCCTGCTGGCTAAAGTTTTGGCTATGATTTTATAAATACTCCCAACGAGACTTATTGGCCTATAATCCTCCACAACCGATGGGTCCTCAACTTTTGCAATGAGAGCTAGAAAAGAGGCATTGCATCCATTACTCATACAACCAGTGACAAAGAAGTTATCCATGAGGTCCTTGAAGAAAGGGGAGAACACATCCCAGTAAGCCTTAAGAAAAGTAAAATTAAAACCATCCGGGCCCGGGACCTTATCACCCCCACAAGACCAAACACTGTTTTTGATTTCACATATCATGAAAGGTTGATCAAGAAGCCCAACCTGATCCGGGCGAAGAGAATAGAAGGGAATGTTGCCAAGGGATGGGCGAGAAGCCAAAGGTTCACGAAATTGTTCATTGAAATGATTGAACACCAACTGCCATGAACCATAAGACCATTTATTCAATTCTTTATGCAGTTATTATTTGCAAGAGAATGGAAAAATCGAGTATTTTCATCCCCTTCCAAGGCCAATTTGACCCGAGCCTTTTGTTGTGCATCTTTTTTTACATTTCCTTCCAACTCCATAAGAGACTTCTTCCATTCCATCCTATTTTCAATTTCAAAATCATAAAGAGGCCTTCTTTCAACAACCAGGTCCAGAGCATCAATGTTTTCTTTAAGGCTCCTAATAGTACCAGCCTCTTGGGCTTTTCTTTTGGCCGCCCAACATTTGAGATCCTGTTTGAGATGCTTGAGAGTTAGAAGTAAACGACGGTCGGGTGCACCAAATACACATGATTTTCGACAGCACTTCTAACCACCTCATCAAAGCCATTTTTTTCATCCAAGAATTGAAGAATTTGAAAGGAATAGGCCCATAGTCTACATGACTGGTTTTTAACACCAGTGGGCAGTGATCAGAATACTCCCGGGGTAGAGCCGTTAAGGATGCATAAGGCCAGGTATTAAAAAACTAACGACTCACTAACATTCTATCAATCTTACTCATATTTGCCCCACTGCTACTCATGTAAGTAAAGCGCCTCCTACCCATACTATACTCCAAGAGGTCAGCATCATGTATAAAATTATTAAGATCTTACGCAGAAGAGTAACAAAAAACAGAGTTCAATCACTCGTGTGGATACCTAACTGTGTTAAAATCCCCAAGTATAATCCACCTGCCTGGCATTTGAGATATTAGTGACAGTATGTTATACCACAGGGAGCGCTTGAGGGAATTATCGTGAGGCCCATAGAGGTTTAAAATAAGCATATCCCCCACAACACCATTCATAGACTCAGAAATCAGAATGAAATTGCCACCCTTGACAACAAAATTTTTTTAAACCACATAGGATCCCACTTAGAGAGTAATCCCCCGGACTGACCTGATGCATTAACTAATTCAAAATCAAGAGGGGACCTACCCCAATATTTATCAATGGGAATTTTAGACCCGTCATCCATCTGCGTTTCCTGAATAGCGATGAATGAGATTTGATGTTCACGCTTAATCCTCTGAACCCATGCGGGCTTTTTGGCACCCCCCACCCCTCTAATGTTTAGTGATAGAAAATTCATTGGATCACTATGTCCGCACCCTCCCCAATTATCATATTTCTAATATTTTCCTTGAACTTCGACATATCAAACCCAAGCATTTCACCTACCTCAATTGTTCTTGATGTTTCGTTTTCAACAGCCAAGGACTTAGAGACAACCTCAGTGTTCACCGAGGTAGACCGGGAGATGGATCTAGTTGAGGAAGATGCACCCCGGGAGATAGAATTCCATATAATGGATTTGCTCCCCCCAACATTTGCCTATCCTGGTGTTTTTCTTTGAGAATCTTCTTCTTCTTGAAAGCCAGTTTCTTCACCTTTTTCCTACGAGTAGTCTAATAATTGTTAAAATCCCAGCCTTCCATATCTGAAGTAGGGTAATTAAGATCAGGAATTGATTTAGGCCCAACAGGGGATTGAGGAAGAGACCTAATAGAGTCTCCACTGGCCCAGCCAGATTCCTCATTTTCAGGTCCAAAATTAGCCAAAGGCCCGTAGCCATTTTGATAGTTCGAAGAATTATATACGTAGAGGAATTTTGAAGGGGCCCACAAGGAGCAGTAGAGTGGATGTTTGAATTAAAAAATCCATGCACGTGAGACTGCATGTTTTCTTGTTTACTAAAAAGCTACTGCTAGTCTAGGAACGAGTGACAAAAATCAAGTTCATGACATTGCTCTTTTAAAAATGACTAGTGGTGCCGCACCTTCTAGCTACCGGGCTATGCCTGTGGTTGCATAGAACATGATGATTGGAAAGAGAAGAACAATACAATATCACCATGAACACGAGACGAAGTTGTTTTTTGCTTCTTCACTAGGTATTCGTGATCATAAGGAAACTTGCTCCAACATTGTTGGGATATCAACAATCGATCTATCGATAAGCCATCAATATTAGGGTTAACATTTGATGTCAAGGATGATAATATACATAATTTTATGAAGTGGTCACGTACCCCAAGTTTTTCTTATTTATAACTTAGAAGTACCGATAATAGCTTAATGTCACGGACTGATTTGTTCAGTTCTCGTGCGGCACTTAGATCCGTTCTAAGTCAGACTTCTTGATCTTGAATGGATGGTTTTCGGCAGTGGAAGTCTTTGTGAAGGAATGTTAGATTTGTAGTACGCAAGTGGAATGCTTGTGATGTGTGATTACAACACAAGTAGTTTGGTTGTATTACTATAAACACAAGTACAAGGCTTTAGTTACAAGTAACTTAGGTGTGTGCAAATGATGCACCACCTTCCTATTTATAGTGGTTACAAGAATTCTTGAGTGTTCTATATCTAGATACATCTATGCATAATATCTAAGCCGAGTTATTTTACATGGAACTATCTAGCTTCATTCATGATATATTCATGTTGAATATTGTAGTGTTTTCTAGAGATTTTCGGGGTCCTTTAGTGCTTTAGTGCTGCACAAGTTGCCTCTTCATAGCAGCCCTTTAAGCAACATTTTCTAGTGTTCTGCGGGAGGTTCTAGAGTCTTCCAATATTGCTATGTTGTTGCAGAATTGTGTGGGCTGTTCTAGAGTCTTCCGGGCAGCCTTGCTGGCTTCACAAGCGCCCCTAATTGATAAAAATTAAGTTGTTGCGATCTGCGTTTTAGCGGGTCGTGACATTCTCCCCCACCTAATGCCACGACATCCTCGTCGTGTTGCCTTGATGCCTTATGAGTTGTCTTGATGAGTTTCAAAATAGAGACGGTTTTGCCTCGACGTCTTGTATCCGGTTCCATGGAAATTGTGTGCACCTGATCTCCCTTGATGATGTACATAGTGTTAATGAATGTTACTGGGTAGGATTTTGCTTTTCGAAAGAAATCCATCCCTAGCACGATATCATAGTCGTCTAATGGGACGACTGAGAAGTGCAGCTTGCCTGTCCATGTACCAATCTTTGTTTTTACACCCCATGTTGCTCCTTTTATTGGTTTGGTGTCTCCTGAGGCGGCCTTGATCCATCCTTCTTGCGTAGTGATCCTTAAGCCAAGTCTTCGAGCCTCTTTAGGTGAGATAAAGTTGTGGCTTGCTCCGATGTCAACTAACACTTTCACAAGTTGCCCCTTTATTTCCATGTTCACGAACCGAAGTCCTTTTGATTTTGTCTTTGGGTTGTTTCTGGTTATTGTCTAGTTTTATTGGTTTGCCATGACCAAGGGCTTGCCTTCAACTGTACTTAACTTATTAAGTTGTTGAAGTTGCATTGTTCCTAGACGAACCTCTTCTGCTTCTTAATGTTCATCATCAGATCTGATCAAGGCTGTTAGTTTTTCCTTTTTCGGACAATCCCGCGCATTATGCGGTCCATCGCAAAGGACACATCCTTTGATTATTTGTGCTTCCTTTCCACGTCTTGGTGGTCGTCGATTATCTTCTCTTCGATTTTGATTTTGGTTATTTTTGTAGGATTTTGCTCCCCCACCTTTTTCATCATTATCCTCCATAACAATGGGTTTTTGTGATCGCCTTTCATTATGGTCGATCAACCTTTCAGCAACAACGATGGCCGAGGACAAGTCTTGAACATTTCTTCGTTCAAGCTCGGTTCTTGACGACGTTTGTAAGCCATCGATGAAGTATATGAGAGAGTCCTTTGGTGACAAGTCCGGAATTTTTAGCACAAGGGTAGTGACATCTTTGACGTAGTCCTTGATGCTACCCTTTTGCTTTAGATTACGAAGCCAAATCTTTACTTCGTGTACAGTGTTTTCCAGATAAAATTGTTTCTTGATTTCTTTTATGAAATTAGTCCAAGTTTGTATGGTGCACGTATCTTTATCAATCTGCATGTGCTTTCGTCGCCACCATAAAGTTGCGGTCTCCTTCAAGTAAATAGTCACCGTCTTGATCTTCTTGGCGTCATCGACAATATCGATGGCCTCAAAGTATTGTTCCATCTCCTAAAGGAAGTCATCCACAACCCTCGCCTCTCGTTTACCAACGAATGGTGATGGTTTGGAGATGTCCACCTTTGTAGAGGCATGGATTATGTTACCTCTGGTTGCTAGTGCGCGCTTGCAAACACTTAGTTCGGTTTGCAAGTCTTTGATTTCCCTCTCAAAGTTAGCTTTGAGTGACTAAACTCCCTTGTGAATGCCTCTTCCATCTCCTTCCTTATCAAGGAGAGGGCGAGTTTGAGGTCGCTTCGCAATTCATAGAAGTCATTACCTAACGACTCAACATGTTGCACAGAGTCGTAGGTATGTGTTTTGAATATATCGACTTCAGCCTTGAATTCATCCATTTTGTTTTTGAATTCAGACAATGCTACCTCGACATCTTCAACTCTTTTATCCATGCTTGCAACCAAGTCTTTGGACATGCTTCGAGTTCTCTTGTCACCTTTACGAGCCTCCTCCCGTCCACGGGTCTCGTCTCCGGCAACGCTTGCGACTACTACCTTCTCTGGATTAGATGCCATCCTAATGAGTCGACGCGGCTTTGATACCACTTGTCACGGAGTGATTTGTTCAGTTCTCGTGTGGCACCTAGATCCGTTCTAAGTCAGCCTTCTTGATCTTGAATGGATGGTTTTCGGCAGCGAAAGTCTTTGTAATGGAATGTTAGATTTATAGTACGCAAGTGGAATGCTTGTGATGCATGATTACAACACAAGTAGTTTGCTTGTATTACTATGAACACAAGTACAAGGCTTTAGTTACAAGAAACTTAGGTGTGTGCAAATGATGCACCACCTTTCTATTTATAGTGGTTACAAGAATTCTAGAGTGTTCTATATCTAGATGCATCTATACATAATATCTAAGCCTAGATATTTTACATGGAACCATCTAGCTTCATTCATGATATCTTCATGCTGAATATTGTAGTGTTTTCTAGAGATTTTCGGTGTCATTTAGTGCTGCACAAGTTGCCTCTTCATAGCAGCCCTTTAAGCAACGTTTTCTAGTGTTTTGCGGGACGTTCTAGAGTCTTCCTATGTTGCTGCAGAATTGTGTGGGCTGTTTCGGAGTCTGCCGGACAGCCTTGTTGGCTTCACAAGCGCCCATAATTGATAAAAATTAAGTTGTTGCGATATGCGTTTTGACGTGTCTTGTTGGCTTCACAAGCGCCCATAATTAATAAAAATTAAGTTGTTGCGATATGCGTTTTGACGTGTCCTGACATTAAGTTGGGCATATCTAAAGACTAATCACAGCACTGGGTCTATGCTAATATCCTTCAAGCAGTTGAAATAAAGAAATTAAAGTTAGCATATTAGCAAAAGATAAAAGATATTAAATTTAGTCTGTCTATACTCTTCTCATGTAAGGATGTGGTTACTTTTTGTTTCAAACTATACAAGGTTCCTATGAGTATACACAACTACATTAACAAGAAGCATAAAAATTCTACTTGAAACACCTTCGTATTGAGAAGGAAAAAAGCATCTGATTGCTAACGTAGAACATCTGAAAAAATTCGTATTTCGTAACTAATTCCAGTTTTCCTTCAATTTCAAACAAATCGTATCTTCACACACCAAGGTCAGCCCCCAAATTGAACCCCAAATCATCCAACGTGAAGTTACAATCTTCAGGCCGACCCGGCATCAAGAAATCAAACCCATAATCCGCCACAGCCCCTCTACCATTTTGTCTTGATGGCTCGAGCCTACACATATCATTGAGCTCCTGGAACCCATCAGGTTGCTCTCGGACAGAGAAACTGATAGCTACTGACTCGTACTGATCTTGCTTCTGCTTGAACGCCAAACTCTCCTGGTCTTGGTTATCAGACGAGGGCCGACATGAATCGCTGGTCTCATGGAACGAGACATTATCTATGTCCGTTCCCGTCATCTCTCTTTGCCCCATCATTTCAAGAAGCTCTTCCATATCAAACATCTCATTACGATAAATGTCTTGAAAATCAAGATCTTCATTCACCTCAACCGGTTCTTCCTTAACTTTTTTCTCCTCTTCAATTGGCTCCTCTTTCACTTGTCGTTTAACCACGACTAACGGTGCACTGATTGATTCACCTTCATCCTGATTAACCATTAATTGTCTATTGGAACCAACAGCTTTGGTCTCCACTGAATGACTAGACGTGGTGGTAGAATCACAACTAGAACCACCAGTCGACACCATCTTCGAATACTCATTCATCGATCGACAATTTGGCAAATTGAGGCGCGCGCAGGGCCCATACATAACCCGAGCAGCCTCATCATAAGCCAAGGCCGCTTCAACCGCAGACCCGAAGGTCCCGAGCCATAAGCGCTTGCCTCGATTGGGTTCCCGAATCTCAGCAACCCATTTGCCCCATGTTCTTTGTCTCACACCCCTGAAATTACACCTGGAGTTCTCCGGTCCTCCTTTACCTTTCATACAGCCTTTTTTCGACCCTTTCGCGGGAACCTTCCGCACAGGCTTCGATTTCTCATCCAACGAATCGATTTTGTTGTTGTATTCCTTCCATTTCGCCAGTGTTTCTGCTACGGCCTTGGGTCCATCACACCTACTTCCTGACTTCCTCTTCCTGAAGGGATCCATCGACGCGTTGGAGTTGGATCGCGGCTTACAAACACTCATTTCTATATCCCTGCAGAAGAGCAAACAATAACAATGAGCCCCACAATCACTAGGAACGAACAATAAGCAAACACAATTGTAAACGTAAGAAATTAGGCTTTTTGAGTATCCTATAACTGCCTCAAGAATATGAAAGCATTTATTGAGGGCACACACAAGTGGTTCATAAGGAACCAAACGACACCAATTTTCTTGGCGCCGAAGCAAACGACATTTAATTAATTGGCTATTAAACACCAATTTTCAAATTAATTGGCTATTAAACACCAAAAAGCAAATTTCAATTTCCCTTGGAGCTTAAGTTTTCTTGCGACAAAAGTTATTCATCGTTTCGATTCATATCACTGGCTTACTCCAAGAAAACTCCATAAAAGCACAACATAATTCAATATAGTACGAAGTCATCAAAGTGATTAAGAACTCATATCTTAGCACGAATATTCATCCACATGAGCGCACACATCGAAACAAATTTGCAGATCCGATTACAAATCAATAACATCACTGAAGGAGAGCTGATCCCAAATCAAAATAGAAAATAGATGAAATCTCACAACAATTAAACATGATAATACCTCTGGATAAACATCAGATCAAAATTCACAACGATAAACGATTTCTTCTATTCTGAATTTATAAAATTTCGTTTATCCGTACAGATATTGGGATAACGAGCAGATAATCTTCGAGGTTTTTGTGTGGGTTTTAGCAACGTCAGAAAGCCGATTGCCAGAGAAAATGATGTGAGTCAACATGTTTACGATATATATATATATAGCCTTCTCCAAAACTCTAGAGATTATTTAAAAAAAACTAAAAGTTTTAATAATTATATCAGATAATATCTGGGTAGTAATAACGGTGACGTGTTCCATGATTTGAGGGATTCGTGGCTTTTGGAAGTCCGGGAGTTATGACACGTGTCAACTGATAAGGTCGTGATTGCGGCTCAATATCCATTCTTGCTGCCGAAGTCTCTTGTTCTATAGCTATTACGTCTTGTCTTCGTGTTAGAGCTACAACGTAATTGCAGTTTTGCCATTCATCTTCGGATTAATGTGGCGGAAGGAAAATATAATAATTTTCTACTATAAATTTAGCAAGGCCATGAATAGTTTCTTATGGGGTTTTAAACATTGGTCATGTATTTTTTGTAAATGTTCATGTTTGATCCCTATGTGCATGTGCCTAAAGCACTTTGTTGGCTTCCGGCTTTTCACTTTCTTCCTCTCCATCCTTTTTTAGAGAGAGAAAGGTGGTTTGTGGTCTTGGCCCCGTGGTTGTCGCCGCTTGTCGCCGCTACTTCCGCTTCACCATTCGCGGTGCCAGTCGTTGTGGTGCGGACCGCTTAGTCGTCGTTTATCGTTGTTTCAAAGGTTATTTGTGGCGATGGCGGTGTGAGCATCATCATGGTGGCGGTGCCGCCGCTTTCTTTCTCCGATAACATTATTTGGCTTATATCATTGCAATAGTTGTGGTGCCTATAGCCGTCTTGCCTCCTGTTCTGGTTGAGGTCGGGCTGGTGATTGGTTCCTAACTATCCTGGGCTCCATCAGCGGGGGAACGATGGCAGCGTTACCTCCTGATTCTAGCGAAGCTATTCGGGTATGCATGTTTAATCGGCTCGGTGATGATGTGCGAAAGCTCATCTGAGACTTGGGGTTTCACTTAACCCTGATAGTGTGTTGCATCT
>BJCO01465405.1:0-14368 GCA_018326465.1 Flaveria floridana | reverse complement strand
TTACCTTTTGTCACCAACTAAGGTTGGTAACATGTACTATCATAAAAAGGTAAACAGTAGAATAAAGTATGGTCAATAACATGGTTCTTTGGGAAGAATCCATGATGTATCAGAGGTCTGCAGCGGACTATCAGAGACCATACTTATGTCTACTGGTCATAGCAATGTCTTCTGAAGGATAAGTTTCTTCTGAAGAATAACTTCTTCCGAAGCCACTTATACTTCGGAAGACTGCTTCTTCCGAGGCTTGGAGTCTTCTTTGTATTCGGAAGTAGACTTTGTCTTCAGCTCTTTCTTCAGACTTTGTCTTCGGAAGTCTTCAGACTTTGTCTTCAGTTCTTTCTTCAGACTTTGTCTTCGGAAGTCTTCAGACTTTGTCCTCGGAAGTCTTCAGACTTCGTCTTCGGAAGTCTTCAGACTTTGTCCTCGAAAGTCTTCAGACTTTGTCTTCGGAAGTCTTCAGACTTTGTCTTCAGTTCTTTCTTCAGACTTTGTCTTCAGCTCTTTCTTCAGACTTTGGAAGATCCCATACTTAGCTTCGGAAGCCTTTGAATGTAGCACCAAAATTGACTATGTAAAGTGGTTTTGGTTGCACCAGCCTTAGAATGACCCAACAGTCAAGCTCAAAGCAAGTAAAACTAGGGTTTTACACCCCTAATTCTAAAGGGCCTTCAAATTTTGCATATTATGCTTGTATGTATAAAAAAATTGACACACTTTATTAATATAGTAGGTCCACCAATATAATGAAAATTTACCCTTCTAACCATCTTCTCCCAAGATCTGATAAACTAAATATGAAAAACACTTCTGTGATTTGTTCCATCAAGCAGCAATTTCGGCAACCGAAAATTCACCTTTAGTTGAAACTGGTTGGCTCCTCAGACCTCTCTAATCTCTTCTACTTCTAGTGTTGAATATGAGAATGTCTACAACACGAAACAATTTTCAATCTTCATCTTGTGAGTTGCGTTTAACATCGAATCAAAGATTTGCGAGTGTTTTTTATTTTGATCTATATCTTCTTGAATTTTAAAATATGCTTCTACTGTTCTTGATTCTGGTTTGCGAGTTGTGGATTGTCAACAAAGGTTTTGAACTTTCGAGTGCTAACAAATAAGATCAAAAGGGTTACAAAGGTTGTGAGTTGCGAGTTGACAGTTGCAAATTGCAAACAAAGGATACGAATTATGAACACAAATTTGCTAATGTTTTTTGAATCTAGTTCTCAAGTTTAGTTATTTTTCTAGATTCTATATTTTTGAGTTATAATTTTGATTTGTGTTATCGGATCATACCGTACTAGTACTGCCGCTCTTGGTCTAAATTATCTAGTTAGTGTCCAAATCGAATCTACAACTCAAATAGGATGTAATGAATTGTTAGTGAATTATTTTTGAATGTAGTGTTTGAATGTTTGTAAAGTTGCTATTTGTTTTTTAGTAATTTAGATTTGAATCTAGTGAAATAGTTTGTAACTCGTTTGTTTTAATTAGTTCAATCATAAATTTTTCTCCCCATTAGGTCATTCATATATATATTTTTTCAAATTAGGCCACTAAAGTTATAATTAAATCATTCATAAATTGTAAAATACTAAAAAAAATTGAGATATAAGAAAATAACAATATTTATAAAAAACAAATTATTCAAAAATTTTGTGAATTATGTAAAAATCAAAAAAAATATATGAGTGACCTAATTGGAACATTCCTAAAACTTTAGTGATATGATTGAAACTAATAAAAATATTATGATCTGATTGAAACAAATAAAAATATAAGTGATTAAATTGAAACACTCATAAAACTTGTTTACTATTCTGTGAAGTTTTCTTTTTATATTATATTTTATAAAATTACAATTTAATCTTTAGTTTAAATGACCTAAACGAGCAAGCCAATAAATAAGATGTGGGCCAAGATTACCTTATCTTGGGCTCAACTCGAATCGTTTACAAATCGAGTTGCTTTTGAGCAAGTATTTTTTCCAGGAAGCTATAAGTGTTTTCAACAACCTTATTTTTGAGTTAGCATTCAGTTTCTTAATTATGTTTATAGAGATGAGAGATTTTCCTAATTAGCAAATGAATCCAAATTGCTTTGAGATATCACAAACTTTAACAAAAAAGTTTTCGATTTAGTTCACCTAAATATTTTACCTACTAAGTAACTTTAAAAAAGAAATAAATATTTATACTTGTAAATGAACAGTGAGGTTTGAGAAGCTCTTGAATGAAGTATTTCATCTTAATCTTGGGTTACGAGTGTAGCATCGGTTGATTCGTTAAGTGCTTAGTGTGGATAGTTGTAGCGGAAAGCACCAGTTCATTCCTTCACAACACCACGCTACAAAGTTAATCTTTTTTAAATTCGTTTTAAGGCTAGGTCAAGCTCAAAGATAGTAAAACTAGGGTTTTACGCCCCTAATTCTAAAGGGCCTTCAATTTTGCATATTATGCTTGTATGTATAAAAAATTTGACCAGGCTAGACACTTTATTAATATAGTAGGTCCACCGATCTAATGAAAGTTTACCCTTCTAACCATCTTCTCCCAAAATCTGATAAACTAAATAAAAAACCACTTCTGTGATTTGTTCCATCAAGCAGCAATTTCGGGCAACCAAAAATTCACCTTTAGTTGAAACTGGTTGGCTCCTCAGACCTCTCTAATCTCTTCTACTTCTAGTGTTGAATATGAGAATGTCTGCAACACGAAACAATTTTCAGTCTTCATCTTGTGAGTTGCGTTTAACACCGAATCAAAGATTTGCGAGTGTTTTTTATTTTGATCTATATCTTCTTGAATTTAAAAATATGCTTCTACTGTTCTTGATTCTGGTTTGCAAGTTGCGGATTGTTAACAAAGGTTTTGAACTTTCGAGTGCTAACAAATAAGATCAAAAGGGTTACAAATGTTGTGAGTTGCGAGTTGACAGTTGCAAATTGCAAACAAAGGATACGAATTATGAACACAAATTTGCTAATGTTTTTTGAATCTAGTTCTCAAGTTTAGTTATTTTTCTAGATTCTACATTTTTGAGTTATAATTTTGATTTGTGTTATGGGATCACACTGTACTAGTACTGCCGCTCTTGGTCTAAATTATCTAGTTTGTGTCCAAATCGAATATACAACTCAAATATAGGATGTAGTGAATTGTTAGTGAATTATTTTTGAATATAGTGTTTGAATGTTTGTAAAGTTGCTATTTGTTTTTTAGTAATTTAGATTTGAATCTAGTGAATTAGTTTGTAGCTCGTTTGTTTTAATTAGGTCAATAATAAATTTTTCTCCCCATTAGGTCATTCATATATATATTTTTTCAAATTAGGCCACTAAAGTTATAATTAAATCATTTATAAATTGTAAAATATTAAAAAAAATTGAAATATAAGAAAATAACAATATTTATAAAAAAAATTATTCAAAATTTTTGTGAATTATATAAAAATCGAAAAAAATATATGAGTGACCTAATTGGAACACTCCTAAAACTTTAGTGATATGATTGAAACTAATAAAAATATTAATGATCTGATTGAAACAAAAAAAATATAGGTGATTAAATTGAAACACTCATAAAACTTATTTACTATTATGTGAAGTTTTCTTTTTATATTATATTTCATAAAATTACAATTTAATCTTTAGTTTAAATGACCTAAACGAGCAAGCCAATAAATAAGATGTGGGTCAAGATTACCTTATCTTGGGCTCAACTCATATCGTTTATAAATCGAGTTGCTTTTGAGCAAGTATTTTTTCCACGAAGCTTTAAGTGTTTTCAACAACCTTATTTTTGAGTTAGCATTCAGTTTCTTAATTATGTTTATAGAGATGAGAGATTTTGCTAATTAGCCAAATGAATCCAAATTGCTTTGAGATATCACAAACTTTAACAAAAAAGTTTTCGGTTTAGTTTACCTAAATATTTTACCTACTAAGTAACTTTAAAAAAGAAGATAAATATCTATACTTGTAAATGAATAGTGAGGTTTGAGAAGCTCTTGAATGAAGTATTTCATCTTAATCTTGGGTTACGAGCGTAGCATCGCTTGATTCGTTAAATGCTTAGTGTGGACAGTTGTAGAGGAAAGCACCAGTTCATTCCTTCACAACACCACGCTACAAAGTTAATCTTTTCCAAATTCGTTTTAAGGCTAGGTCAAGCTCAAAGCTAGTAAAACTAGGGTTTTACGCCCCTAATTCTAAAGGGCCTTCAGATTTAGCATATTATGCTTGTATGTATAAAAAATTTGACCAGGCTAGACACTTTATTAATATAGTAGGTCCACCGATCTAATGAAAATTTACCCTTCTAACCATCTTCTCCCAAAATCTGATAAACTAAATAAAAAAACATTTCTGTGATTTGTTCCATTAAGCAGCAATTTCGGCAACCGAAAATTCACCTTTAGTTGAAACTGGTTGGCTCCTCAGACCTCTCTAACCTCTTCTACTTCTAGTGTTGAATATGAGAATGTGTGCATCACGAAACAATTTTCAGTCTTCATCTTGTGAGTTGCGTTTAACACCGAATCAAGGATTTGCGAGTGTTTTTGATTTTGATCTATATCTTCTTGAATTTAAAAATATGCTTCTACTGTTCTTGATTCTAGTTTGCGAGTTGCGGATTGTCAACAAAGGTTTTGAACTTTTGAGTGCTAACAAATAAGATCAAAAGGGTTACAAAGGTTGTGAGTTGCGAGTTGACAGTTGCAAATTGCAAACAAAGGATACGAATTATGAACACAAATTTGCTAATGTTTTTTGAATCTAGTTCTCAAGTTTAGTTATTTTTCTAGATTCTATATTTTCGAGTTATAATTTTGATTTGTGTTATCGGATCATACCGTACTAGTACTGCCACTCTTGGTCTAAATTATCTAGTTAGTGTCCAAATTGAATCTAAAACTTAAATAGGATGTAGTGAATTGTTAGTGAATTATTTTTGAATATGGTGTTTGAATGTTTGTAAAGTTGCTATTTGTTTTTTAGCAATTTAGATTTGAATCTAGTGAATTAGTTTGTAACTCATTTGTTTAATGTATATATTATAATATTGCTTGATTTGTGTTATCGGATCATACCGTACTACAACTCAAAAAAGGTGTTTGTGCCCACTATTGGTTCACGTTTTAAAGTTTTTTGGTCCATGACCAAAACCACAAAAGACGCGTAAAGGTTAGCACCGCTGTTTAACTATCGTGTCATTTTCTCAGGAAGAAAATTTACTTGTTACTTAAAGCTATCGTTGCTAGGCTAAAAAGTTGTTGTTACATGTTATTATTGATTTACTGATATGGTCGTTGTTGGTATTGAGTATCGCTAAAAAGTTGCCACTGATCAGGTAGGCAAAGCTAAAAGCATCGTAAAAGTGATTGTTTGTTCACAAAACATGGGATAAATTAGGGTTTGTGCGTGGTGTTTGGTGTGTGATAAGTTAACACTTATATCACCCTATGATATTTTTTTTTGTTTTTTTATCTCGCATATGCAACCTGTTAAGACATCTTTGATAGAGTCAAATATGGTTTCGTGAGTTTTTATTCCGCTACAACAAACTTTGATTTTGTAAAACACGTCAATGAATCTTCAACGAATCTAACTCTCAATCATTTATTATGAATCACAATTTCTAAGGATACTGACATGTAATTGATCAACGGATAGGCTTTGTGTCACTAATTCACGCACGTCACGTATGAGGTGATTGTCATTAGTGCAAATTTTTTTGAACAACAATACCTTAATTTGAAGCTCTTCAAACTACTTATAATCATGTTTGAACCTGGGTGGTCATTAAAGAGTCTTTGACTCTTGTACTAGGCTACCAACCTATATGACTTCGTGTTGGTTCTGACTAGCTAATATCCCCCTCATGGTTTCCTTTTTCTTATTACCGAATGACCCGGATCAGACCTCACTTATATCGTAGTTCAGAACTTCGAACCTCTAATTAAGAAATCTGTCAGTCCAATAACATTAATAGCCACACACCCCACACACCCATGGTGTTAAATACTTAAATTGCACATGAGCATAAATTCAAATGACTCATAAAATTCAAATAAAAGTAGATCAGTTGTAGTAACTAAGATTAGTTTAAGTAACTAAGATCTTTGCAATAATTAGTTTTATATATTTATTAAGCTATTAAAATATACTAATAAGTTATTTGAATTTTTATGGATAATTGTTATTTTCATCCCTAAGTTTTGTCTGTTTTATCATTTTCATCTAAAAAAAGTTTTTTTTCTCTTCTTGGTTCCTGAAATTTTAAAACGTTATCTCTTAATCATTCAAACTTTAAGGTAACTTTTAATCATTAATAGGTTATGAACCATTAATAGGTAACCTCTTAACTATCATTAATAAGCTATCAAACAGTCCATTAGTTACTAAAAAGATAAGGGGAGATTGTCAGGAGAACATTTGAAGTATATGAATTTATTTTCCAGTTAACATAATGATCAAGTAATTAGGTCTTTGAATATTTTGAATTTGGATTTAGATGTGTTAGATTCTTGCCTTTTGTATTATGAATTATGTTTCGTTTGATTTTTTTCACTAGCCGACGCTAAAATGTTTTAAGTTGATGTAAAATAATTCATCTAGTCATTATAATTTAAAAAATTAAAAAAATAAAAGAATCCTAAAAAACAACTGAATAACCAAACCTCTTCTTCTCCCTTGTCGGATAACCCATCTCTCATATTCTCAATGCTCTTCATGCGAAGGCAAAAAACCATTTTGTTCTATAATCTTCAACGATGACTTTGATTACGATTGTGTCACCCCCCGATATGGTTTCGTGTTACTATAATGGAGGTTGGAGTACTACAACGCTCAATGGAAAAATCAAAATCTTTGCTTGGTTACCCTGATTGTGGTTTAGGGCGAATCGAGGTGGAGACAAACTATCATGAGGTGTTTCTGGGCTATAGTGGTCCTGATTGCTTGGTTGTTGGTAAAGTGAGATTATAGCTTTTGTTTTAACAACAAATGAATCTTATACTCTTGAATTGAATATCTAATCAACTTTATATGCTACGACTTTGAATTGTAGTTTCTAAGTATTTAGATATGAATCATAATTAAATCTTGAATGATTAGACGCCACCTAACAAATACACTAGTAAGAATCATAGTACATTTAGTGGTGAATATACTGTAGTTATTAATATTGTATTGATAGTGATCATATTTGTTAAATCTTAAGGAACAATGAATAAACTAAGAACCCTTAATTCTAACAAGTGATTATTACATATATAAATTAGGTGCTTTTGGTCTAGCTAATGTATTCAGACAATGAATGTACTATAGTCCTGTGATAACTTGCATTATAAACTAATTCGAACATATGAAGTAGATTAACAAATAAATGAAGCTGGCTAACATTAGATGTGATGTGAATCTAACAAATTTGGTAAAAAAACGAAAGATAATTATAATACAATACATCATGCGTAATCTTATTGTTTTTTCTTTAATACGAGGAATTAATCTTAAATCAACCTTGAACCAAACATAAGAGATATAAAATTAGGCGAATGAGAAAATTGTAATCTATCATGGTATGCAACATAGAGTGAGTTGTGAAGTTGAAATAACAAATCTTACCACGTTTCAAATCTAAACACACACAAAAGTCACTCATTAAAAACGATCTAACGTGTTGAATCATGATGATATAGTTCACACTTAAGCAAAGAATATACGTGCATATTAAAAAAAAGTTGAACATGAAAGTTATTTCTACACTAGGAGACACGACTTTCAAATCAGATATCAACAATCTAATCTTAGGTAATGAAGTGGTTTCAATGATTAATATGTTTGTCAATCCATTAATACATGCGTGTATGTATAAAAAGAAAGAATTTGATGCAATAAAGCTCCCACATACGTTGGGTTTGAGAAGGCATCTGACCAACTTGGGTCTCGCATGCTTAGTCTTATTCGAACCAACTTATTGTAGTTATTTTACTGGTCGTAACAAGACCACTGACAGTCAAACATCGATGACGATTGTTAAACATAAAAATAGCAATCACTACAAATAATAAATTAAATGTCTTATAAAATTTCTTGGATGATTATCCATTCTTGACCAAGTATAAAGACCAAGACCAAGACCAAGACCAAGACTGTAAGAACAAAAGCATTATTCAATGGAATAAAATGTCATCCTAAAATAGAGATGTGATTCATTTCTTAATAATATAGTTTTATCTTTTATACATTGTGATATTCGAATAGAATGTCATCCTAAAATAAAGATACGATTCATTCCTCAAAAAGTTTTAATACATCGTGATATTTTTGAACAAGTTGTTGGACTTAGATTGATATTCTTGAACAAGTTGTTGGACTTAGATTGATTTATAGATCTATGTGGTTTCAGTTGTGTAAATTAAATTCATATCTAGTTTTGAGGTCAAGTTTTGATAAATAAAATAAATGAAGTCACAAGTTGAATGTAGTAGTTATTACTGTTAAGCTCAATATTTCTAAAGCTATATAAAGTATTATTAGCTTTTATTCATCGAGTCCACTGAACAACCAGTATTGATCATTTTGATCTAGTAGTTGTTACTATTGAGCTTGGCGTTTCTTAAGTTAGATAAAACATCGTCGACTTACATTCATCGAGCCCTTTAAATTTAAACATTATTGTTTTAATCAAATTGCACATATGATAACTTTTATTTCTAAAAAATTCAATTCTAAATTATTATCAAATTTACATTTGTCAAATCTAAAACTTATCACATAGTACTCTTCTAACAAATAAATATATTTAAACTAATACATCAAACAAACAACACAATAGCATGACGTAAACCACAAACATGTTAAAGTAGATGAGCCTTCAACAACGAAGTTAACAAGAGTAGTTAGAAAATAAATTCTTCCATAACAATTATGATTAAGTAATTGCTAAATTTGCACATATTCAACTACAACAACTCACATCATTAGCATTCTCACAAATATCATCACCTATATCTTTTAAACAACGAGATGTTTAATTAAGACATCTTTTAACCAATATTGTAAAAATCGTTAGTTGCTAATCGGGCGGTTAGATACCGACTAGAGATTAACCATCTATTGTAAAAACATTAGGCGCTAGTCGGACGGTGAGGTACCGACTAGGGATTGACCGGATTGTGATTTCTACATATAAATTTCAATTTTATTGATAAATACACACATTTTTATATGTATTTATTTTATAAAAATATTCAATTATATATATATGTACATATATTTGGCTGGAATTTCTTAAGTTTCAGACAAAATTTCCCAAATTTGGCCGGAAGTTTTCCAGGTCGTCGGAATCACGGATTTTTTGCCGACTAGAACCGCCTAGGTCCGATTTTAACCACCTTTGAGCGATCAACAACTAATTGACCTATTAGATCAAAATTACTAGGTGAATGGCCAATTACAAATTAATCGTCAATTAATCGACTACTAATTTTGATTTTTAGAACACTCCTTTAAACAAATAACCAAATAATCAAACATGTAATAATAAAATATAAAAAAAAACCAATTTTCCCTTCCATTTATTAAAAAAGTATATGTATTAGTTGTTCAATTATTTTTCTTCCAATTTGTAGATTATTATTATTATTATTATAAATAATAAGTAATAATAATATTATTTTCCTTTGAATGGTGTATTTGCTTTGCTGGAGACAGGCTGTCATCAACAAAGCCCCTTCTTGCTCTCTCTATTTGCTTTGGTCCTCCCCCCACCTTACGTTCTCTTTTAGGGTTTTCATTTCTCATTTTTCATCATCAATCTCCTCTCGATCTGCACTTCTACTTTCTCTCGTAAGTTTCCTCATCATTGATCTGATTATATCTCTCCATTTCACCACCTACCTGTTCAATTTCTCTTGATTAACTGATCTCGCTCTCGCTTTTGAGGGATTCCAAGTGGAATACCTGCGATTTGAGAAATTGGAGTTCGGATTACTGATCGTTGATTGACTAGTGGTTATGTGTGTGATGAAAGGATGAATTAGGTTTAATGTGTGTTTGTTTCTTCTGTGTTTAACTTTGTGAATGCTAACAGTTTGTGGAATTAGGTTGAATTGATGCAGGTTATAGCGTTTGGTGAGTTGAGTGCTTGTGTGTTGTTCTGTTTTTTGTCCAGATTTTGTTGTTTGATTGTAGAATAGCAGCTTTATTTTACACTGGAGTGGTGGTTAAAGGAGTGAAATTGAGTGGTTTACTAAAAGATCTTTGGACAAAACATTGAACTTTGTGTAAGTTTTATGCTATTATTCCAAAAACAATTAAAAATCTGCTAGCTGTAGGAATGTTGCTATCCATGTAGAAGAAGCTTCATATGGCTTTCTTTTGTGTGTTAAGTCTGAATAGCATTATTACATTTCCTGGTTGATGTTGATTATGTGTAACCTTAATTGGCTCTAGGCTCCTCTGAAAGTGCTCAGGGGGTCCTTCAGTGATGGTTTATGACATCGGTTAACCAAGTTTTTGAGTTTATAGTGTTTAAGACTGCATTACTGTGCTTTTTGTTGGAGAAGTTGTTCTCTTAAAAAGCTTCTTCTTTTTCTTCTTTTTTTTCATCTTTTGTAATCGGTGTCAGTTCCCTTAAGTATTGTGTTTCTGTTAAGGTATTAGTAGTGTTTGTGGTGGAGTTCAGGATAATACATGCTTGATGGAAAAGAGAGAAAACATGATGTTAATGTTTTCTCTAAACACTAATATTTATTTTAATGTTTAGTTTCTTCTGACTATTTCTTGACATAAGTAATGTTTTCACTAAATGAAAGATCTTAATTAAATGACAATAGTTACATTCCTTTGCTGATGGCTGATAAGTTGGCATTGATCTTATCCTCTCTTGCATTTCTTTTTTCAAGAGCAAAATAATTAGAAACAAAAATTTGTTGCAAATCACAGCAAGAAAGAAATCAGTATCTAAAATCTCCTTATCAGCATCTCATATCTCCTTTAGTTACCTTACTATTTCCGTCCAAGATTTTGTTTGCGGTATGTAATTTATATCCGCCTTAATTAAAATGTTTTCGCAGTCGTACTCAAAAGCGACTTCTTTGTATTCGTGTGCAACTACAAGAACTATATATAGAAATCTCTGTCATACATGTTTACGTAAGAAACTTGATTATGGTTTTCTGTTAGTTTTGGTTATCAAATCTGATGGTCTCATCAGGTTGCGTGTATGAGACTTCATTAATGTTGTATACTTGTTATCAGCTTTTTAATTTGCTTATCATGTTCTTTTATTGATAATATGTCTATATTTGTCGTTGTAGGCGGTATATCTTGCAAGTTATTGGGAGGGTTTTTCTGACATAATCAACCCTCTAGTGGTCATCTTGAGAAGTTGGTTTGCAGAGGATAGCTTTGAAACTCTACCAGTAAGTGTATGCTGGCTGCTGCCATCCATTAAGTGTTTTTCTCATTGAGATATGATTAAACTCTGTCCTATTCATGTGACTTGAACTCCAAGTTACCTGGTATTTTTATGTATCCATGCTGTCGGAGAGCATGCGTGGAATCTGTCTTTTGGGTGATGCCCCTGACAAAATTTGTTGCTGATGCACTTGGTGTGGTCACAATATCGCTCGTAGCTGTTTTGGGCATCATTGGTTTCCTCTGCATCTTGTACTCATTGTACTTTCGATCTCACATTTGTGGTCAAGGGTATAACCGTCTTGGATATTTTGGGGGCCCGTGGGTCATCCGCATTATTTTCATATTATTTTCAATCTGGTGGGGTTTTGGAGAAATTTTACGCCTTGAATTCCTTCGGCAGGACGGTCGGGTATTGCACACCCTTAACCTAAAATGGCAAGATATTGTTTGCAAATGCTACATCATGTCAAACCTAGGGTTCGCAGAACCATGTCTATACCTCACCCTTGTTTTCCTTCTCCGTGCATCCTTACAAAAAACCGAGTCGGGTCCATTAAGTCAAAACTGGAATCTCAGAACCGCCATTTACGTTCTTTTATGTTGCTTCCCGATGTTTGCGCTTCAACTGACCGTTGTTCTAGTCGGACCTCACTATAAAACCGACATGCGCATGCACACGAACAAATGGGGATACTTTTTCAAGATCACGTCCAATTACCATAACGAAGTTGCTCGTTGCTATTATCCTTTGATGAGTACAATCTTTCTTGGTGTTTTCGACACCATGTTGACACTCTATTTGTTCTTGCTTGGGAGGCGAATATTAAGTTTGATTATAAGTAAAGGGTTGCAAAAAAGGGTATTAATATTAATCATTTCCGTTTCTAGTTTCTTCCCGTTACGGGTTCTGTTACTTGGTTTATCCGTTCTATCAAAACCGGGTGACACGGTGTTTGAAGTTCTTGCGTTCTTGGCGTTTCTTTCCCTCTTATGCTGTGCGGTGCTCGGTGTTTGTATGCTTGTTTACTTCCCGATCGTGGATTCATTGGCATTGAAGACTTTACAAGATATAGAGGATAGAAGAAGGATTATTGAAGAACACAATGACACTCTTTCTCTAATTGCTAACCAAGGCCCTATTGAAGAACTCGGTGGGAGAAACGATCCTGATCATGATAATGATAATTTGGGGAAGCAGGGGTCGATATCGTTTCGTACAATGGAGATAAACGATCATCATGATCGTTCGAGCGGGTTTGTGGAACTGAGTTTGTTTTCGCCTAGTCAGCATTCGACCCCGAGTGGTTCCCCTCAGGTACTGGGCTGGCCTATGCTCCCCTCAGCTTCAACTTGAATGAAAAAATGCTCAATTTTGTGGTAAATCAACAGTTTGTAAAGGGTTTTTAGACTTCTTAATAAGGATTCCTGTTTTTTTGTTTTTTATTTTCTATATTTTTTCTTTGGTTTTATTTGTTTTGGAGATCTGAGATATGTATGTTGGTTTGGCTGGAAATCCACCTTGTTTTTTTTGGTGGGGATTATGATATGTATCTCATCATATTCTGCTACCATTTCTATAAACCCTTGTAAAATTTCATCCATCCTTATTACTTCAGTTAGTGCACTCTCTTTATAATTTTAACCTGCTGCTTTCAGTTTTGTAACATTGTTTTGGTCATTCAAAGTTCTTTATATTTTTTAGAATCACTAGTGGTGTGATAAGCGTGTGATAGTGAAAAGGTACCGTCACATAGGTTGTGTGATGATAAATAGTGGGTGTAGTGGTCAGCGAGTGTGTGACCGTAAAATAGTTTGTAATTATTAGAGTTCGATGGCCGTATTGTAAAGATAGGTAAAAAACAAAATGAAAAAAAACACGTGTAAAATGGCCAAGCAAGTGCCCTATCACGCCCTTACCCACAAGAGGGGGACGGTGTTCCTGTGTGAATGGGGCGTAATATCACCCTATCGCGTTTTGAGAGCTTTCAGGTACAGTCATAGGGGTACAAACGAACTGAACGTTCGGCAAACAGTTCGTGAACTGTTCGGCAGGAAGTTCGTTTATGTTCGTTCGTTTAGTAAATGAACAAATACGAACAAGAAAACTCTGTTCGTTTAGTTAAGCGAACGAATAGTTGTGTTTGTTCATTTATGTTCGTGAGTTTGATAATGTTCATTTATGTTCGTTAATGTCCGTTCGTAAACGTTCGATAATATGTTTGTTTATGTTCGTAAATGTGTTCGTTTATATTCTTATTTTTTGTCATGTATTTTTATGACTATTATATCAAATACTTTTACGTTCAAAAAAATAAATAAATTATATCAAGTATTTTTTTAAATTTATGTTAAGTATTGTTTATTTTATATTGATTTTGGGTAATGTTTACAATTTTATTCTAAAATAAATCTATAATTATTTGTATTCCTTTGTGTTCATGAGCTTCTTTATATTTGTCATGTTCATGAACATATGTTCGTTTGCTTTTGTTTGTGTTCGTTTGCTTTTGTTTGTGTTCGTTTGCTTTTGTTTGTGTTCGTTTGCTTTTGTTTGTGTTCGTTTGCGTTCGGCAAGTGTTCGTGAACCCTTCATGAACATGTTCATTTTCTTAATGAACGAACACGAACAAAGAATCTCATTCAGTAAGTGTTCGTGAACAGTTCATGAACAAGTTTATTTTTTAACGATCGAACACGAACAAAACCTTGTTCGTGTTCGTTTGGTTCGTTTGCAACCCCAATAGGGGTGTTCAAAAATATCCGAATCCGAAACCGAATCCGAAATATCCGAAAATCCGAAATTCGGATATCCGAAATTTCGGATATCCGAAGAACTTCGGATATCCGAAATTTCGGATTCGGATTCGGATAGTGATTTTGAGAATTTTCGGATATTTCGGATATCCGAAATATCCGAAATATCCGAAATATCCATATA
>BJCO01465404.1:0-16298 GCA_018326465.1 Flaveria floridana | reverse complement strand
GTGGCCTCGGAAGAACTTGTTCTTCCGAAGCCAACTTATCCTTCGGAAGACTCTGCTATGAACCAGTGGACATAAGTATGGACCTTCTGACACTCTATTGCAGACCTCTGATATACTGCATGGCATTTTCTCAAAAGCCATGTAGTTGACCATACTTTATTCCACTGTTTACCTTTATTAGGTAGTACAGTTACCAACTTAGGTTAGTAACAAAAGGTAAGTCATGGACATGTCATGACTACCATATCTTAGATAATACTTTATCTAAGATACCTTAACTCTAGCATTGTAGTATATGCTTTAGTCATAGGCTTCCAGCTGGTATCAAAGTATATCCGGCTGTAGATAGTAGTATATATAGTTTCTCATTGTAAATCATAAGCATGCTTGTAAGAGTCTTGTAACACTTTGAATTGAGAAGTAATATATACAAGTATCTTGAAAATTATATCTGTGTAGTTTTCTGCTACTTAGTATATTATTATCAGCTCTTAGATAAGACTCTGCTTAATCTGATCCGAGTGTAGCATTTGTGAGTTGAGAGAAAACCAAGTTCTAAGTGACAAAAATGATCCTGCAATTTGTTTGATATCTAAATGGTGACGAAACTCATATTAACTTTGTGTGTAGTTTTAGAGGGTTGTGTTCTTCGAAAACCCCCGATCAATTGCGGTTCCAAGTGTGCAGAAGGTGGGGTTCGACTCGGTTGCAGGTCATGATGAAAATGGAACTTGTTTGGGATGTTTGGTTATGTTTCAGATGAAATTAGATTGTGTAGAAGTTTAGTTACAGTTAACCGATCGTGTAAGTGTGTTTAATTTGATTGTTATTGCTTGTTAATGCCTGAACAGTCATATGATTAAGATCGCCAGTTACACGATTGTTCAAGTTGTAACCGGTGCTTTAATCTCACCAAATACATGCATTTAAGGTCATAATAAGTACACGAAAGAGTTCGAAACGGTTCGTAGATGATTTTGAAGGGTTTCGGTTCACCGGAGCTCGCCAGGAAGTGGCCGGATTTCTCCTGGCTGGCGGTCGACGGGGGAAAAGGGGAAAAATTGGGTTTTTATTAAAATTTACACTTTGGCCCTTGCAGTTTGAATTGTTATTATTTTATGCAAATAACTTCCTTTTGAAGTTTATAAAATGACAGAACACCCCCTTGAACTTAACTTTAAGTTTAACATTAATCTAACTTGAACTTTTATAACTTGTTATTAATATAATTATTATTATATATTTATTATTATTATTACTATTAATATTATCATTATTATTATTATTGACATTATTATTAGTGTTATTATTATTATAATTATTAACATGGTTCAATTTTATAGTTAGGTTAAATGGCTTTTAAATTAAAATTTAAAGGCAAACCAAGAATTAAACATAAGTAACCCATACGTTTCATAAATAGCATAAATAGACCTTATAAGAACTTAACAAAGTTAACATTTAATTTAACAAAATTACAAGATGTTACAGCCAAGAAATAGAATCCCTCTCGGTGGCCTTAGACAAGAAGCACTGAGCAGCAGAGTCGGTTATGGAAGCTTTTGACATATCCAATACATACAAGTCGTTATATCTTGAAGCTGACATTAGAACCTTCTCCTCGGGGATAACAGAATCCTTCTTCAAAATGTAGCATCTCTTATTGTCGAACACAACTTTAAATCCCTTGTCATAGATTTAAGAAACTGAGAGTAAATTATTCTCCAGTTGTTGAACATAGTTGACCTTATCAAATTTCACTTTCTCATTTCCCACTTCACCTTGAGCTGTGATATATCCTCCTTTATTTCCCACGAATGATGCATATCCCCCTTTTATTTGTTTAACATTGAAAAAGAGACAGACTCCCGGTCATGTGCCTGGATGCCCCACTATCAATAATCCAGGTATTAGTGATAGAGCTGTAGCGGACAACCTGCACAAAAACAGAAATGATTAGTTCAGGAGTGGGACCCAAGCCTTAACTGGCTTGGGTTTCCCAGAGGCATCACATATCATAAACTCCACCCACTGTCCTGAAGAAGAAGACACATTCTTGCTCATCTTGTCCTCACTTTTAGACACACCTGTTGATTTTGCTTTCCACAAACCAGTTTTATGTAAGGCCTGTACACATTCTTGCTCATCTTGTCCTCACTTTTAGACACACCTGTTGATTTTGCTTTCCACAAACCAGTTTTATGTAAGGCCTGTACACATTCTTGCTCATCTTGTCCTCACTTTTAGACACACCTGTTGATTTTGCTTTCCACAAACCAGTTTTATGTAAGGCCTGTACACATTCTTGCTCATCTTGTCCTCACTTTTAGACACACCTGTTGATTTTGCTTTCCACAAACCAGTTTTATGTAAGGCCTGTACACATTCTTGCTCATCTTGTCCTCACTTTTAGACACACCTGTTGATTTTGCTTTCCACAAACCAGTTTTATGTAAGGCCTGTTTGTGATAAACAGACGACTAGTTTATTGTTTGAACTTTTTGTTTAACTTCCTCCCTAGGTGTTTCCTCAGTTAACACAGATTTACTTAGGGCTTGTCTGTGTTGGCTTTGGTGTTTGGGAGGGATAGTTGATCTTTGTTTAGCAAACCTTGGTTTGTTATCATGAAAAATTTTGATTTTCTTTTTTGGTGTCTGATAGTACAGATAATTTGGAGAAATATGTCCTCGTTCTCCACAACTATAACATGATCTCCCCTCAAATGGTCTTGGAGATCTTTTGTGTGGGGGAGAGGGTGGGCTAGAATTGGTCTCTTGCTTATCAACTTTAGGTTTCTCACCTTCTTTGACAAATTTTATTGGTTTCACATTTTGATTACCTTTTACTTTCATTTCGATGAGGTTTTGATGATGAGACATTTTAGAATGAGTTGGTTTTGAACTAGATCCATTCTGTTCAGTGATAGCTTCATCTTTGGTGCCAGAACTAGATCCATTCTATTCAATAACAGATTGTACAGTTTGAACTGTGGAATCGGGATCACTGACTAGAGGGGTAGTTACCACATGATCCTTGATAGGGTTATTATTTATTGGTCTACATTTTGTGTTCAAAAGGATCGCATGTGGTGCTGGCACTACTTTATAACCAAGCCCTTCCCCACAGTTTCTCTCTTTGACTAAGTTCTGAACAATGTGAGAGGAACTAGCTAGACTATGCAGTTTTTGATTTAATGATTCAATTTCAACTTGCAAAATCGCTTTTTCTTTCTTAGTTTCTTCAATTGTTGAAAGATATTACTTAATGTCATTTGCTTGATTAAAGGCAAAAACGTCGGTTTCCCTAAGTTATTTTCCTAACAAATCAAGTTTTTCTTGAAAACTGCTTTCATTTTGTTTTAACACTCGGTTAGCTTAAGTACATAATTTCAAATCAATTACCAGACTGTGATTGTGATCTAACAACCTAGCAAATTTTAAGTCTATGCTTTCATGAAATTCATTACATTTTGTACAAGCATGTTTATCAAACAGTTAATCTTTAGAACTTACTTGTGATGAGCTGGAAGAGTCAGCCATAAAAGCAACCTTAGATTCCTCGCTGATAGGAGATTCCATGTTAGCAGCCGTTAATTCATCTTCAACCAAATGATCCACGACATCCATAGCTTCCTTAATGTCTGAATTAGCATTATCCGCTATGTTATCTCCTTCACTTGCTGACCCATCATCAAGATCTTCTACCATGGCCACATTCGCATCTCCATCAGACAGAAATCTAAAAAACCAGTCCTGTCCTCATCTCCTTGAGCAACCAACACTTTAGTATCCTGACTTGTTGATGTTGCTTTCTTCCCTTTGTCTAGACGGTTGATTGATGAAAAAGGGTTACCATTGCCGGTCTTCTTAGGCTTCACACACTCTCGTTTAAAGTGACCTTTTTCACCACAATTGAAGCATGTAACTTTGGTTTTATCAAAACCAAAAGTTGTGTCTTTGGTAGCAACCAGATTCTGCCCCGTCTTCTTCACAAACTTCTTAGCCCTTCTAACAGCATTGACCAAGGCCCAAATTATATCCATCCTTTCCAACTCAGTCTCATCTACCTGCTCATAGTCTTCATCAGCTAGATGATAGTTTCCGATCTTTCCAGCAACTAAACCATCATAAGAGTGTACCACTGCAGTGAGAAGATCCATATGCTCTTTTGCTACTTCAATAGTAACATTTCCTAGATTTTCAGTCTTCAGTTTGATGGAATTAGAGTCAGGAATAGCATATTGGGTTCCAGATGAACCTGGTGAATCACTTCCCGAAGAGCTGCTTTGAGAGGTTCCAGATGTGTTAGAAACAAAGGCTGTCTGAAGAGGTGCTTCGAATGAAACTGGGTTAGGAGCAACGTTATAGAGTGAAGGATTCTGAGTTAAGATCCTTTCTTCGACTTGTATTTCAAATGTAGTTCCTCCTCCCTTAAGTTCAAGATGAAATCATTTATGTCTAAAGATGCAAGAATGTCATTCTGTCTCAGATTAGACACAAATGGATCCTATTTGTCCAGCAGACCATCAGCAAAGCTTGAAACTTTATCTTCCATAGATGTAGTCACACCATGAGTATGCAGCTTACTCATCAAATGATAAAATCTATCAATGATGTCATCTAAGCTCTCATTTCCTATTGGAGAGAAATTATCAAATTCCTTTTTGACAACTTTAGCCTTCACCACCTTCAAGGTTGCATTTCCATCGTATCTCTTTTCTAAGGGTTTCTATAATTTCTTAGACTGCTTATGTTCTGAAGACTGATGGAATATGTCTTTAGGAATTGACTGAGTTAACAAGGCGTAGGCTTTCTTCTCAGCGTTGTGTGCAACCTTTTGTCCCTTATTCATACCACTCAACGTTAATTTTACTCCATTTGCACCAACTGATATAGTATAACCAGTCTCAATAGCAGTCCATAGATTCGGATCAACACTATTCAGATAGATTTCAAATCTTTGTTTCCATTACGGGTATTCATCCAATGTCAACAGTTTAGGTGGTTTGTTATGATTCCCAATCTCATTTTCCAGAAGTAGTAGATTCTGAATACGTGAATCCTTCCCAGCAGTAAAAGCGGAGTTCTGATATTCCATGGTATCAAACTTAAAAATTTGAGTATATGACAGAATCAAATGTGCGATTGAGGAGTACGACTGAGTTCAATCATGCGATTGAGGAGTGCAACTGAGTTCAATCGTGCAATTGAGTTCAATCGTACGATTGAGTTCAATCATGCGATTGAGTTCAATTGTGCGATTGAGTTCAATCATGCGACTGAGGGATGCGAATGAGTTGAACCGTATGGGTTAGCTTAATCGTGCGAATGAGCAGTGTGTCTGACTCCAGTCGTGCGGTTGAAAGGTACGATTAGGATTCAGTCATGCGATTGAGTTAATCGTGCAACTGAAGCTGCTGTGGATGAAAAATCCTAAATATTGGATACTTTGACACCAAAAACAATTTTTCATAAACCCTAATATGCCGTATGTTGAAAAATATGAAACTTTTGAACCAGGAACACTTCAAAAACGCCTTTTGAAACAAAAACACTAATCTTTTGAATTAAAATGTTATTTTTAACACGAACACTAATCGAATCCATGAAGAATCACGAGCCAAGGCTCTGATACCACTTGTTAGGACCGTTTTTGTACGGAGTACTAACTGATTTAACGTGAAACCAGATCAAATAGCATGGAATTCTATTTGATTGGCAATCAAATCAGTGAGAACGACAACCTGATCAATCTAACGAATAATCAAACGCTAAGAACGAGTTGGAATCGATCAGGAACGAACTTTGAAGTTGGATGGACGAACTAGAACGCTCTGGACGGCTAGGGTATGATAATATTTGAAGTGTTCCCTTTTTCCACGAATTATGTGGTATTTATAGGTTTTCAGTATTCAGTCGTACGAATGAGCCATTAGCGTGATTCAGTCGTGCGACTGACTCATGCGTTTGATTCTTACGCACGACTCAAGGTTTAGTCGTGCGACTGAGTCAACCTTATGTCTTAGTCATACGACTGATCCAGTCACCTGGTTCAGTCATGCGACTGGTCTATAAGTATGATCTATTCGTGCGTCTGGTCCATAAGTATGGTCCATTAGCATGAATAACCCACCGGACTAAGTTGAACACATTTCTGAATCATTATTGTCTAAGAACTATATACAACAACCTTAAACCTACATGTAATGTTCATTCATATGTGTAATACTAAATACAATAAGAATATGATATAATCAAAGACAAATAAATATCAAAACACATATCACATTTCATTAAGCACTTGCATTACATTTGTGTAAGAAATGAAAGACAGTTACATTTAAGTACATAAACTAGGAACATCTTGTATCAACACATGTCCATATAGTGAGCTTGACATAACACACCGTCTTGGGTTCAAGTAACTTTCACTCCTAGAAGTACATTCGCAAGACCCATCGGCTTTCAACATGTCCTTACTAGTCTAATCATTTTATTATAACTCCTAATTATAAGCATATCATCTACATAAATGCATAAAATTACATAACCTCCTTGTGTTCACATAGTTACATAACCTCCTGGTGTTCACATAGTCATATTTATCACACTCATTTATTTTGAAACTGTTGTCAACCATGACACGATTAAATTTTTTGGGTCATTGTTTTGGAGCTTGCTTCAAGCCATACAATAACTTGATAAGTTTACATACTTTACCCTCTTGTCCAGGGGCAGAGAAACCCTCGGGTTGCTCCATGTAAATATATTCTTCTAAATCACCTTTTAGAAATGCAGTTTTGAAACCTATTGGATGTACTTTCAAATTTCTTAATGCCGCAATAGCAAAAACCACTCTTAGAAAGGTTATTTAGGTCACAAGTGAGTAAATATAAAACTAGTCTAGACCTTTCTTTTATCTAAAGCCTTTGACTACTAACATTTTTTTTGTATATATCAATACTTCCATCTGCATTCATCTTCTTTTTGAATATCCAATGATATCCAAGTGGTTTACAACAAGGAGGAAGATCTACTAGCTCCTAAGTATGATTTTGCATAATTGAATCAATTTCATTCTTGATTGCCTCTTTCCATTGAGATCCTTCTGAAAAGGTGACTGCTTCACGGTAGGTATTAGGCTCACCCTTAACCATATAACTTATGAAGTACGGACCATAGGATTTCAACCCTCACCCTTTTTGTCATCTAATCTCTCCCTCTTCAGCCTCAATTTGTTCATGTTGATTATCATAAACTATGTCATTAATTTGTGTTGAAGAGTTTGCACCTCCATCATCAAGCCGAGTTGATGAAGATAAATGTATTTGTCCTCACATAGGAAACACATTTTCAAAGTATAAAGCATTCTCTGGCCTTATCTCCATGATAGTGTTCCTTTGTACATCGGGATTCTTAGACTCATGTACAAAGAATTGATGTGCAATACTGTTTTAAGCATATCCAATGAATATGCATCAACAGTTTTAGGTCCTAGTTTTTGAGCATTAGGAGCTGGTACAATCACCTTAGCTAAGCACCCTCACAGTTTGAGGTAATTATATCATGGTATTCTTCCAATCCATAACTCATAAGTGGTTTCATCCATTTTCTTCGATGGTATCTTATTTATAAAATAATTGGCCAGAAGGATAATTTCTCACCACATGTCATGGCTCATCCTAAAGCTTATCAACATGGCATTCATCATCTCTTTTAGAGTATGAGTTTTTTTGTTCCGCAATGCCATTTGATTGTGGTGAGTAAGTTGTTGTACATGCATGTATAATGCCATTTTTTGCACAAAAATCAACAAAAGGTGCAACATATTCACTACCTCTATCGCTTCTCGCAGCTAAATTTTTCTTGTTTAGTTGGTTCTCAACTTTATTTTATACAAGATAAACTTGCCGATTGCCTCATCCATACTTTTAAGTAAGTATACGTAACAATATCTAGTGCAATCGTCAATAAATGTGATGAAATACTTGTTGCCACCTCTTGTTCGGTGTGCTTTTAAATCACACACGTCGGTGTGAAACCATGTTTCAGTTATTCTTTCAACCGATTTAAGTGATGATCTTGTAAGTTTTGCTTCAACACGTTTCGCATTTAGAGTTTGTATCAATATGGAATGTAGGTATGCAGTTTAAATTTATTAAACGAAGAATAAAATTATAATTTACATATCTTGGTTTATTAAGCCAAATATTTGAAGACTCAAGCAAATAAACTGAAATAGTAGTGTTATTCATTTCACTTATGACCACGGTTACATTCAACTTAAACATACTATTGAAGGCATAACACTTGCCCACATGCATTCCACACCTAGTAATGATAAACTTGTCCGACTCAAACCCTAAATGAAAACCAAACTTATTAAGCAACCATCTCGAAACAAGATTCTTGCGAATCTCTAGAGACATATAAGGTGTTACTCAAGGTAAGTTCCTTCCTGAAAGTCATCTTCAAGATGCCTTCACCTTTGATGCTACCATAGCTTTGTTACCCATATAAACTTTTCATCACCCGCAACCTTTTTAAAAGTGCTAAAGAGGGTTTTGTCACCATACACATGACAGGTAACTCCCATATCAATAACCCATCCATGTGGGTTCTCTCCTACGAGGTTGACTTCTTCCACCATCGTTGATAGCTCAATTTTCATTACCACGAATGGTGCACCATCGTTATCCATCATATGCGTACGCTCGCGCTTTAGTTTCTTACACTGATTAGCCCATGTGCCCCGTCTCATTGCAATTGTAGCAAATCGCTTAGAAAGGTGGAGGTGGAGGCTTCTTTTTCATAGAATCTTTCTTTGGTCCAAGTTTCAAATTTGCTTTCCCGGTTGCCTTCTTCCTTTTACCTTTGTATCCCTTTGATGACTGCCCGTATTCAACCACATTAGCCTTAGTCGTTAGTTCCACATGGGTGCCTTCTTGAGTCATTTTGTTGTCTTCTTGAATTTGAAGATGAACAACAAGTTCATCCACCATTATCTTCTTTTGTTTGAGCTTAAGATAATTCTTAAACTGTATCCAACTTGGAGGCAGCTTTTCTATCATGGATGCCACTTAGAACGTGTCATTCAGAAGCATCCCTTCGGTGTGAATTTCATGAAATATAACTTATAACTCTTGAATTTGACTAATCACAGTCTTGTTATCAACCATTTTAAAATTCAAGAACCGAGGCATAATAAATTTTTGCTTTTGACATCCTCTGTTTTTGTACTTCTTGTTTAAAAACTCCCATAATTCTTTGGCAGTCTTTATGTTGCAATAAACGTTATCCAACGGGTCATAAAGACAATTCAAAACATAATTGAGACACCAAAATTTCAAATGTTTCCAAGCATCAATAGCACTCACAACTTCAACGTCATCCTCTTCTTTAGGTAGGAGAAAAGTTTTCTCCAAGAATTGTACTAAGTTCAAGGTGGTCTAGTAGAAGATCTTATGTTAACGTCTCTTAAAGTGGACACCCGTGAACTTTTTGGGTTTTTAGCATGGTTCACCAAAGTGGTTGGTCCCACTGTGGTTGCTGTAAAAAAGGCTGAGTTATAATTAATAAGAATATATGAACAGTGTTTTTGAATTTGTTTTTAGTTTGTAGTAACTGTTCATATAAAACTTAACCAAAAACAAATTTTATTAATATAAACCATATAATATAATATAAAACAAAAGTTACAATGCTTGTTATAGTTGAAAATATATACAGATTCAGAAGAACAAAAATAAAAAAGGCTGAGGATCGTGTTAGACACATGACCCTTAAAACAAACACCGAGCCTCCAAGGAGAACTTCTTTTGTTTTCGAGGGTACTACAGCCGAAGCGATTGCTATTGTTGGGATTGATCTAGAACCTGAATTAGATTGTAGAAGAGAAAACCCAGAGATGAAGGACATTTAGAGAACCTATTTGCTGCAGGAATTTAAGTTGTTATTGGTGACCTTCAGTATATATAGAAGAACTCGAACTGAACAACTTATTCAACAATTAATCAGAAAGCATAACAACAAATTAAAGTCTTCAAAGCAGGTTATTTTGGATTAATAACTTGATCAGAAACTATAGTTGATTTCCGTTAAGGTGTAACTAAACTGTTACAAGTCACACCAATTTTGAACCACATGGACTCAAATCACACACCAAGGTCAGTCGCACCTGACCAAGCCCTCGAGCCATCCTTCAAAAATACTAAGGCGGCTCTCAAGAAATAGGGGCGTACGAAGTGTAAAGTGCGCCATCAAAGCGTCAACATGCCCACGCGGTGCGCGCGCATGTGCGACGTGAATCTATTTAGTGTGATATTGTAGGAAACAATATAATGAAAAGGCTATAGAACATAAACACTTAATATTATATCTTTCCTCTAATGTGGGACAACTTCCCACACCATTAATTACTTATACCAATCCCAACTTATAAGTATTGATATCATATTCAACATATTAAATTTATTTAATATATATTAATAATCATATTTACATTATTAAAATAAATATAATTTTCAAACAGAACTATTAATGGTTTTTTAATTATAATATTCCAATGAATTACTTTAATACACATGGAATAGACAAAGATGACATCTATCCAATCTGCGCGCAGATGTAACCATGGGGATCAGTTTTCATCTAGCTGGTGATCGATCACATTTTGGGTTGGCAGTTGTAGTTTAATCTTGTCACAATAAGGTTAAATTGGAAGTCCAGTATTACTTACTGGTTAGTATCATGCAGAGAAATAAATCTCTAAGACTCCAACAAATATAAAAAATTATATTTTTAGTAAATTGCACGAATCGTTCATAAGGTCTGCTTAAATTTCATCTTTCGTCCCTGAGATTGAAAAATACAGGTTTAGTCGTACGGTTTAAAAAAATGAAACACTTTTAGTCCTTCGGTTAAATGTTCGCTAGTTTTTGATATTAAAATTTTAAAAATGACAATTTGACCCCTAAACCCTAATAATAACAATAATATCATCATAACTCACCCCAACCGTAACCCCCCCTCCCCCCAAACACACACACACACACCAACCTCCTGAACTTCATCTCCCCGTCCAACATCGCAACAACCCAACCTTGCCGCCACAACCGTTGCACCCTGCCAACACTGTCGTCCCACCTTACCGCCACCACCATCACCCTTTGCCAAACCACCGAACCTTTCCACCACCGCTATCCAATGTTGGCAACACCACCGTCGCATCTTATTTCTCCATAAAGACATCGTAATACAATTTGTAACATCTACAACCATTTTACTGGTGAATTTGATATAGTGGTTTGTAGGAGCTTCATATGTGATACTTGTATTTAAAATGCTAACACTCTGTTCAACCAACAAACTTTACACCCTTCATCTTTCATACCATACTTACTATACATACATCAAAAGACTAACAGACACAACTGATAAGCACAGGTTCAATCTAAAACTAATCAAAATAAACATGAAATCGAGCTACACTCATCTTAACTTGGTCCTTGTCTTCCGTTGAAATAAAACAACATGAGATCATAAGTCATACCATAACAAGCAAACTTGGTTAATCAGATTGAGAATATGGGTTCTCGAAACAACCATTGATACTTGATGGTACTTCAACGATGCCCCTTCCTAAAACCCGAGAAGGATTCGCTAAGCGGTTTGTCCTTTTGCGCATCTCCCGCATTTCCGACCCGTCATCAAATTTAACTTTAATTTGTATGTTTGTTGGTCGTATAGACTATATTATTATTAGGATTTAGTAATGATTATTATTAGGGTAGAGCTCATGAGCCCGTTTAGGTTTTAGGGTTTCATTGTAAACTTTATATAATGTAACCTAACCTATCAATAATAATCAATCAAGTCTATTACCATTTGACATGGTATCAGAGCCACCATACACTCTCTACCACCTTTGTCGTGCCACCACAAATATTTAAATCCTAGCCGCCACCCTGTCCATTCTCTTTGTTTTTGTTATCTTATCTTTTACGTTCTAAATAACGACCCGTCTTGATTTTAGATTTAAACCATTTAACCTAAAACTTTCTTCCCTACAAAACCTATCTGGCTATATCCCATCTTTTATATTTCCTTTCTTTCATTTGTTATTGCTGGACCACGGTCTGTTGCCACTGAAGAACATCATTTGGCCACGGTCACTGGCCTTCGGTGTGACACGCCACCGCACGACAACGGTCGTTGGGTGTCATCTTGTTTTATTTTTACTTTTTCAACTAGGATACCAATCACGTGATCATGTTGCTGCTGCCACGCCGCCCTCTTTTTCTCGCCGCATATCCGGCTCCGCTCCGCCTTCAGTGCTACGGTCCGTTGTCGCGCCGCTCTATGTCACTGCCGCATTCGATGCCCGTTAAAGGATTACACGATCATTAATATTGTGGATTGTAATTAAGGTTTTAGGATAAAGATTGCTAGATTATGGAATTTTGGCCGAAGATTGTGACCATGATCAAGACTATTCTTCTTGTTCTTTATGTTTATTTTTTGTTGTTTCCAGTCTGAGAGTCCGATTCTCTACCGCTTTGACTGCGGGGGAGTATTAGTCTATATTACTAGGGTTTAGTAATAATTTTTATTAGGGTAGAGCTCATGGGCCCATTTAGGTTTTTAAGGTTTCATTGTAAACTCTATATAATGTAACCTAACATATCAATAATAATCAATCAAGTCTTTTACCATTTGACAAGTCGATGGTGGTAGAGATTTAGCAGAGATGGGCGACGCTGATAGATATGGTCAATGATGGTGAAGGGGATTGTGGTGGTTGTAGAGGGGCTGTCAGAGATGGGTATGTGGTGGTGGCTACCGAAGATGGATAGTCACTAGTGTTATAGAAATTTTAAGTAGAAGAATTTGTGGTATGGGGGTGGGGTGGGGGTGAGGTGGGGATTTGGGGTATTTTCTTAAGGTAAAATTAATAATTTCTATTTATTTTTTTAACTAAGAGGGTTTGGTCATTTGACACACAACTAACAGATTTTTTTTAACGGCCATCCATCACAGTGATGAAAAGCATTACGTTTTTTCAAACCTTAGGACTTGTAATTTTTCAATTCCAGGGACGAAAGGTGAAATTTGAGCAAACGTTAGGGACTATCCGTGTAATTCACTCATATATTTTTGAGTAAATTACCATTTACATCCTTGAGGTTTGGTGATTTTTACAATTTACATCCATACAGTTTAAAAATCCTCATATACTCCCTAACGTTTCATATTTGTCTCGATTTAAATCTAAAACCCTAACACCGTTACTTTGTTCTGTTAACTTTTTATAGAATGACAAAAATACCCTTAAATCAACCACCACATAATATAAATTTAATAAAAACCCCTAACCCACTACCCCCCCTTCTATGGAGTCAACAACCACGGCCACCTCCACTTCCTCCTCCTCTCGCTATCGCCGCCACCTCCACCTCGACCTCCTCTTCGATCCTCCGCCTCCCTCTTCCCCTGCGTCATCTTCGTTCGCTGGTGCCCTACCCCCCTCTGCTGGTGACCATCGGCTCCGACACCAGCGGCCAAAGTGACTCCGACTACTCTTCTCTTCCTTTCCCCGTGACAAGATGCTTCAGCCTCACCGCTTCCCGCAGCTGGTGCCTCCTGCAGCTGGTGTTTCCGATCAACCTTTTCCACCTCCCGCCTCCGCTCCACCACCATCGACCTCGGCGACGACACCGTCATCCATTGCTGGATCCCCAAACACCGCCACCCGAATCACATCGGTCTGGGTTAGGGTTTGTAATGGGGGTGTGGGTTACGGTCATGGCGGTTTGGCTGTGGAGGCGATGATGGCGGATCGGCTATGTGATGCGTCGGTTGTGGTGGGCGGCAGCGGGTTGCGGTGATGGGCGGTTTGGTTGTGGAGGCGATGATGGCGGATCGACTGTGTGATGTGTCGGTTGTGGTGGGCGGTAGCGGGTTGCGGTGATGGGCGGTTTGGTTGTGGAGGTGATGATGGCAGATCGATTGTGTGATGTATGGGTTGTGGTGGGCGGCGGGGGTGGTGGTGTGGGTGGTGTTGCATATGGGTAGTGGGTTTAGGTGGTGTTTATTTTTAAACGAGAGATATTAGAGTGTGTATTGTGATAAAGAAGATGATATAGGTGGGTCCCACGTTTTTGTTTTTTTAATTTTAACGGAATAATTTAACGGTGTTAGTGTTTTGGATTCAAATGAGAACAAAAATGAAACGTTAGGGGGTATATAAGGATTTTTAAACTGTAGAGATGCAAATGGTCAAAATCAGCAAATCTCAAGAATGCAAATGATAATTTACTCTATATTTTTATTATTGAAACTTGAAGCATAAAATTGGCATTGTCTTGTGAATTCGAATGATCAAACAAACAACCTAGTGTTCAGATTGAAGAACAAGTATATGAACAAAAATGACGCTAAAAAGGTAGATTGGCCATTTACCCATATAAAAGAAAGAAATTTTCAATAAAATTATCAAGTTATTGGTTGAAGCATTTTATCAAACAGGATGGATGCATTATTTACTTAAACAAAAGTGACAACAGCTCCACTTAGGTAAATTGTTACAAAACAAATGGACAAATAGTGGCTCAATTAATCGCAATAAGCTTTGAAGTAGCTGAAACAAATAGTACGAGCACACTAGGAAGAATAAGTAAGAAAACTATAGGGGTTTCCGAAAGAACGTACAGAAAATTGTTTGGATGAACGGGGCATAGAGCAGAGCAGCGGTGGCATCGACTGAGTGAATGAATAGTGTGTCGCTTTTTTCAAATACGAAAGTTGAGCCATTGGGGTATTTTAGAACATAGATTTTTAAATATTTTCTTTTCATAAAAATATTAATTACATAACTCTATATTTTATTGTTCGGAAAAGTGTAACTGTTACATGGTTATATATAGGACTGTAAATTTTATTCTCTCTGTCATCACTGATAACCTCCATCGGCCCTGTATACCAAATCACATTTTTTTCCCTCTCCATGTTCTCACATTAGCCAATAACCTCCAACTAAGTAAACAAACATCATTATTTGCTTCTATAAATTATCTAGAAAGGTGAAAGCAAGTGAAGATAGATTGCACCCTAGGGTTGCTCATCCAAATCATCAATATAAAAAATAAATTCTCTACATCTTCATCTTCCTTTTCATAAAAACTAAATCAGGTTCTTATTTAATATTAACTTGAAAAAGTACAAGTTCTGTTCATTCAATCCATTTTAATCTTTTAATGATTTTAAGATGAACCTAAATCGGGTATGTGATGATTTAAACTTTTGATATGATGTTACCATCATCTGAATATATATTCATCGTTTCATTGGTGGTATGAACAATTTTTGGCATACGATTGTTATAAGTCATGCTATTTGTTTCGTCACGATCATTGTTTGGATCTACGATTGTTTTACAATCATTATATGGTTATTATTGTGATTAATTTGGTTGATTCCGTGTTTACTCCATGATTTTAATAATGATTTTGAATTTGGTGGTAGAATGTTACTGCGTTGTTTGCTAAATTCACCATTTATAGAAGAATACTTAAATGGGTATCTTCGGAGATGATTTTCTGCTTTACCTCCTACATATATCTAGAGTTAGTGGCGGAGTTTGAAAGCTCCCGGGGGGAGGCGAAATTAATTTTTATTAGGGGACAAACTCGAGTTTTATATAAAAAATTACACTACGCGGTCAAAAAGAGCGGGGCGCCGAGATGGGGGGGGCTGCGGCCCCCCATCCCAACTATGCTCCGCCATTGTCTAGAGTTATACACCAACATTGTCTTAAAAGGTTTAAAAGCTTCCCAAAAGCCTTTCTCAAATAATTATGTCACTACAAGAAAAATGGTTTTTTACGACCATTTTTTTTACGGCGACATGTGTTTCATCGCAAAAGAGTCACAAAGCGACAAAAAAATAGCTTTTTTGACTTTTAAAGTCAAGAACTTTTTTGCGGCGATTTTTCGTCGCAATAAAATAAAAATTAATTATTTTTGTTTTTTTTTATATCACGAAAACCTTTTTTAAGGGCGGGAAAAATCCCGCTTAATCATATGCGGCGACTTTTCGTCGCAATAAATAATAATAAACTATTAAATTTTATAATATATAAATAATTAATGAGTTTCGTCGCAATTGTTTTTTTGCGGCGACATATCGCCGCAAAAAAGAACCCCACATATAAGTCGGGATCAGTTCATATATTCAGCATTTACAAAACACCACACCACAACCCCACTGCGCACCCCACCCCACACCCCCACTGCGGCATTG
>BJCO01465403.1:0-13277 GCA_018326465.1 Flaveria floridana | reverse complement strand
TATTATTATTATTATTATTATTGTTATTATTGTTATTATTATTGTTATTATTGTTATTATTATTGTTATTGTTATTATTATTATTATTATTATTATTATTTATTATTATTATTATTATTATTATTATTATTATCATTATTATTATTATTATTATTGTTATTATTATTATTATTATTATTTATTATTATTATTATTATTATTATTATTATTATTATTATTATTATTATTATTATTGTTATTATTAATAATAATACTATTATTCCCTTATGTCGGTGGAAATGTCGGTGAGTGTAGTAACTTAGGGTTATTTTCGTAATTTTGCGGTGCATTTATTAATACTATTATTTCCTTATTTCGGTGGAAATGTGGGTGAGTGTAGTAACTTAGGGTTATTTTCATAATTTTGCGGTGCATATGCTACGTGTTAAGTGGAGAGAGCATCATCTTCAGAAGTTAGAAGAACCTTCGCCTCCCACACTCTCACTCTCTCTTCTCCCATTTCTGATCTCTGATGATGTCGGAATCTGCCATCTCTAGGCGTATGTTGGTTTTGATTTCATGTGAAGTAGTTAGGGCGATGATGTGGGTTGAGAGACTTCCATAGAAGAGGATTGGCATCGAACATGAAGCTGATTAAGATCTAGGGCTTGAGGATTGGTATCGAGAATGATTACCTTGGTTTCCATTTTCAGTTCACTTATCAATTTGGTGATGAAAACAATCCAGAGACAAGGAGCGCGTACCAAAATGTTATCCTCTTCTCCCCACCTCTCCCCATTACAGTATTTTCAATCAAGGTCTTATATGTGTCTATCTCTCTTTCTTTTAGTTTCATATCTCTTTCTCTCTCAAAATTCCACCGATTGAGCTTAACATCTTTCTTCTGATTTTAGGGTAAAAGAGATCACAGCAGACGACTGCATTTCCTCTCACGGATTATTGCTTACGCCATTCACAATTTCTCATATGAGTTTTGTTCAATTTCAGTTGCAGGTAGCTTGCTTCCAATGGAGACGGTTGCCCGATTCAGATCAGGGTTTACTTCTATTTCTTATCTCTAGCTTTCTTATTGTTCGTTTATTTTTCTAAATAGGGATTCGATTGCAGGTGGATTGTGGAACAAGTTCGGTTATTGATGTTTGGTGTTGTCTCATGTTATTTTGATAGAACTTGACTTGAATAGATAAGTATTTTTAGGAATTTATGAGGTTCATTTTCTAACATACATGCCCTACAATTCAATTCAATTTTCATAGTTATTGCCTCATATTAAAGATTATGGATACTTATTTTGTATTTTAGTTTTGATGTCATAATGCATGAGCCCTTATGCTTAGAATGGGGATGTAAGATCAACACACATCTAATTCTTAACATGTATAATTGTTTAGGCTACTTAAAATAAAAATAAAAGACTACTCGACAGTGATATGGCCTGATCTTATGGATTTGAACATGACTAATTTATGAATTTTGATTGAAGATAGTGAGTGAGGATGAAGCACGAATAGGTTTATATGAGTCCTCCACCAGGTTTTCGAGCTCAGGGGTAGAAAGAAATACGGGCTGAAAATAGTGGAGACTGAACCCTCTACGGTGAGTTGGTATTAGGAAGTACAATCATGTTTCCAAAATTTGATGTGGATTTTATTCATTTAAATATGAGACCTATGTTCACCAGCTCGTATAGGGTTCATTGTTATCCACATGTATTTTGATGTAAATGTTTACTGCCAATTTAACCATACTTCAAATTGAAAAATATTATGTTTTGTGTTTTGAAGGGAACTCGGATGCCTCTTTAGTAAATGCTTTTCTGAATGTTGATTCTGGAGCTTCTTTTCTCTTTACATGAGATGATATTTTATGGATGTTACATAGATTTGGGGATCTAACCCTATGGTTTGGCTACACGACAAGTAAGCTCTGTCTCTTTTCATCAATGATTTGGAGTTTTGAATTCACTGTGTTTTGAAGGTTGTAAACTTTCTGATTTATCTAACTTTCAGTATGGAATGGATAAAAAGTATTAAATTTTTTTACTATTTTCCTGGATTATAATGTATGATGATGATGATATGAAGTTGTTATTTAATATCCACCATGTGCTTTTGCTCATTGATAAAACTTGCTAGACAACAAACCTGTAACTGATCATTTGTTTATGCTCATATTAATTTTTGATTCGCATGATATTAAGGATATAAAATTAAGTTCCTGTTATAGAGTTCCAATTCCTAGTTTTTTAAGCAAATTTTCGGTCTAAAGTTTAAAGCTATAATCGTTTTCGATATATGCTAATTTTTTTTATGGTATTGTATGAGTTTCAATCTGAAGTTTTGTTGCTCCTGATGTACACATGTTTTGTATTCTAATGTGTAGGTGCTAGCTTTAGTTAATTAGATAAGGTGTAACTTTTATCTTTTTAGATTGGGTATTTATACATGATTTTTGCCAGTTTTTGACTTCTGCAATGAAATTGTGGTCCAATTTATTTATGGTAATTGTTGTTGGATGCATGTGTTTTGTTTACATGCTTATTTTGAACCGGCAAGGTAGCTACTGTTGCAATTTCTGGAAAATGTTTTGCTATCTACATTTGTTATTTTTGTTTATGACAACAAGTTGATTTGATTTTGTTGCCAAGGTGTTAACATATTGTTTTTTTCTTTTTTGCTTTGTAGGTGCAGCTGCTGCTTTTGTTTCATCAAATTAATTAGGTCACTTTCAATCAAGAAAACGTAAGACAACTACATACCTGTTCCATGTAGGTGCAGCTGCTGCTTTTGCTATCTACATACCTGCCCTCAAGCATCATGCACTAAGCTGACTATAGTACCGGGATAAAACGACAAGGATCCCTTATCGTTCATGGTCAATCTCAAGGATATGACCCTTGATGCACATCCTTCGGACTGAAATCAGCCGCACAACAGTTAAGATAACAACATAGTCTTCGACTCTAATTATTTTTCTTGCAAGACTTTTCATCACCATAGGGTCTGAGGGTAACATTCATTAGGTATCATTGACATTCTTTCTTTTATTATGTTTCACTTTTATAATAAGTAATACTTATAGGGTATCCTTCATCAATAACATCACATATCATGGAACATATGTATTATTCTTAGCATTATCCCCATATAAGAATAATAACATGAAAACGTTTAAACAACTGCAAACTATCCTTTAAACTAAAGTACTATACATACACATCACCATTATCACTTACACCTCTTTTAGAAATAAAAATAATTTGCACAAGTGTTGACAGCGCATGAACAAGGTTCACGACGGACGAACAAATGTACTGCGGATGAATAATAATCCACAGCAGACAACCAAAGTCCACAACGATGACTAATGTCCACAGCGAATGACCGAGGCCCACAGCGGATGACCGAGGTCCACAGCGGACAACTGATAAAGCCTAAGTGTTCACAGCGAGCAGCCAAGGTCCACAACGGACAACACTAACCTTTTAGATGTCCGCAACGGACAACCAATATCCACAGCAGACGACCACCAAGACTTAGGGCTATCTTTATGTGACTTATGATTTTTTAAAATATACACTTGATGTATACCTTGCATAAATCCATCAGATTCACGCTTAGAACATACTATACACAAAATATTAGCATAGAAAACGTTAAAACATACATTTTACATTAAAAATATCGTACTTTATCTTGCAAAACATATATTTGGCAAAGAAACTTAATTTAATACACATATCAGCCCAAAAAGATAGAAAACAAGTAAAAGAGGGGTTCTAGAACTCACCTTAACCAGCTCTCGAACAACACTCTATAACCTGAGAGCAACCCGAGAGCAAACCTGAGATTATACACCTATCTACACGTAAAGATTCAAACTTAGCACATAGAAACGCATAGAAATCAGCCTAGAAGCTTACATCCAACTTAGATCTAAGAAGAATCACTATAAAAACCATACATTTTGAAGAAATCTTCCACTTTATCTTTCTAGAACCGGTGGAAGCTATTTTCTCTCTAAAACCGGTTGATTGAAGTGCGTGGGAGTGAGGATGGGTGATCATCCCTCTTTTACACCCACTTATGGGCCTGTTTGGTCTTTGCACACTTTTATCACTTTCACTTAAATAATTCATCCAATTTACTCATTTTTTTTCTCTCTTTTGAAATTTTCGGGTGTTATAGTAGTTATCATTATGTTTTACGTTTTAGATCATTTTGTTTTATTTTTATCATCGTCTTTATAGATTATAAATTTATTATCTATCATTGTGTTTTACAATTAGAAATACATAATGATATACTTTCACCAATGTATTTTTCAAAACTTATAGTGTGGAAAATAACCCAATTTGTTATTTTATTTTTATATTTTAATAGATTATATTAAGTTGTTTTATCTTTTATTGTATTTTACCATTAGAAGTACACAATTATGCTCTTTGACCAATGTATTTTTCAAAACACATAGTGATCAAGATAACATAATGATGATCAAAAGAAACAATGAGACATTGCTATAATTTATCATTGCTTTTAATGTATTAGATTAATTAATTGTTAATTTATTAATATGTTTATAAATTAGAGATACGCAACAATAATGTTCCATTGTTATATTTTTAAAATTTATCATTTTAGAAAAACATTATAGTATAAAAAACACAATAACTAACAAAAAGCTTAAAAACATATAGTTTTTGTTATATTTTTATTAACAATATTGTACTCGTTTTAAATATTAAAAACCCTCCTTTTTATGGTGTAATTTTTATAAAAGAATAATAGCTTACATAAAAGTTATGAACATTAAAAAATGAGAGAACTTGTAAAAAGTCAACAAAAGTTACTATTCAAAAAATACTTACTTAACAAACTTCTCTATACAATTTGATATCAACCATTGATAACTTAGATGAATAATTGAGATTTCTTCTTATACTTTTTAGTTTTAGAAGTTTTTCTTTTTATACTTTTCCCTAAATATAACTTAAAATTAAAACCAGATAAATTGAAAATAAGATACATTTTTATACTAGGGGGACCAAAAACTATAATTTTTCAAAATATGATTTATCTGTAAAATTTATATTAAAATGTAAATCAAAACTTAAAAAAAATTATGTGTTAAAATTTTTTAGACAGTAAATACCTGAACTTATTAGAGGACGACTAAATTACTTGTAATTAAACTTCAAAAACATGAATATAAAAAAAGAGAGTAACATTTTTTCAATAGGTCTTGTAACTATAAGCACACAATGTCAAAATTCTTATTTATTTTTCCTTCTAAATGATTAATAAAACGATTATGAAAAACGTATTAAAAATACAACGATAACCGGACCCTTTATTATGTAATTTTATGTGACTTGTTTATTTATACACATATGTATGTTTATTTAGTTATTTTTCTAGTTAATATACTATAATATCCCCTATGTAATTATATATTTATTATATGAATTAAAAGATATTTACTCAAGCTCATTTGAGCTCTACTTGATTCAAGTCTTTAGCAAGTTCATCTCAAGAGAGCCTATAAAATCAGAAATCAAACTAACTATTTCATTGCCTATAACGACAAGTAAATTAAACAGGTTTTCAATACAAGGAGAGTACAGGGTATGAAGAGAATTAACTAGTATAACTTTTAAAGCACACTAATCATCTAAAAGAATCAGACAGAATGGATTTTTTTTACAAATTTAAAGTACAAACATTACAATTATTATTTTTTTTTTAAATATAACATCTAAACATATTGAAAACTTGTTTCAGCCTTCACTTTCTCAAGGCATTGCAACACACCTGATAAACGAATATACTCCTTTTGGACCTCTCCTAATTCTATCTTAAGCTGCATCACCTGCCAACAATCCATGATAAAAACAAAAATCAATTTGACAGGTTGGATTGGGTCAAATTGCTACTTTGTACAGGCCGGGTCGGTTGGGTTGACCCGCTAACAATCTGTCTCTTTCTTTTATATTATTAATCAACTAGTATATTAGATATGATTGTGAAGTTAACATTACACTAACGTCACGTTTTTAGTAAATAAATTTGGAGACTCAGAAACACTTGATTATATATGGGGCTAACTTCAACCCGTTTGACACGTTCACCTTTTACTTTCAAGTGGTAAATGGAACAAAATGGTAAGCATCTTTGTAGTTTGTACATATGATCAGCCGAAATTACCTTGAGCTTAAGTTGTTCTTCTGCCTTTTCAAATCCTGAGCATCTGAAACACAAAAAGAGTTCTATTATTGTGTTGGAATGACAACAATGGTCTCAGATTAACTTTTTTTAGTTTAATTCTCTATTTACGATCCGAAATGAAAAAGAAAAAGAAAAAGAAAAAGAAAAACTAGCTAGGAGCATCAAGATTCTTGAAACTAATAATGATAGAAAAAGAAAAACAAACATTTGAGTGATACGTAAAGAATACTAACCGTGCTCGAAGCTTTCTGTTCTCTTCTATCGCATTTATTGCATCATGAGTATTGGCCAGACGAATCTACAAAAGAATAACAGTATGCTTCAGGAGACTCCAATTAAGGCTCAATCTTGATTGTGTCAACATTATAGAGGCGGCAATTTTGGTCCATTAACTTTATAAAAGGGTTGATTTTGGTAAATGTGACATCTCTAATGGGTCCAATGAGTCAAAAGTCATCAGAAGTGTATTCAAATAGATAAAGCCTGATAAATTCTGAAACTTAAAATAAGGTTAGATTATCGTTGTAATAATAATGGATTTTATGATCATATTAAACATTCAGTTATTCATATATTTTTAAATTTCATATAATAAGTGTGGTGTGACAGCTTGATGATGCCCAGCCCATATTGAACTGTACAAAAGTCAAAAGGTCATACATTTAACCACATCTTGACCCATTACCCAACCCGCCCAACTATTCACCCCTATAACATTATAAAAAGGATGCATTACCTGATTAGGTCCTTTCATAGGATTAACCACCATCTGGGCCTCTGATTTGAATATTATAGGTTGATCACTTGATTTCCTCTTCAAGTTTGACCCTTTATTAAGAGCCACGTGGCAAAATAAGCAAGGGTAACTTTAAAAAAAAAAACATTTTCAAATTGATCAATCACACTTTTATTATATTAGTTTTTACATTTCTAACCTTGTTGGAAACCAGGAGGGAAGCTTGGTTGTACTACATTCGGCAACGATTTTGAATGGAAAGATGCCCTGCTATTTATGTTAGTTATCATTGGTGGTTTTCTAGTTGTCCCACCAACAGTGGAGAATTTCCTCATGGGTATAGGTTGTTCTGTACCATGCTGATAAATAAAATTGGAGGCACCTGGTGGCCGGGCTTTTTTAGAAATCTGATAACCAAGCAGTCCACAATGGTAATCCCTGCAGTATTGGAGGAAAAGAACTAAGAATATTCATTTCCAGTCAAGGAGCTCTTTTTCAAAAACTATGTTATTTTTGGCTATGGGTGGCAAGATGGGAGGATTGGGTAATGGGCCAAAACAGCTTCGGGTTAGAACAGGCCAACGAGTCAAAACAGTAAGAGTTGGGTTGGCCCGTAAAACATTTTCTATCATTTAAAAAGAATTATATATGAATTATGATTGATAAAAAAGAATTATAAAGTAACATAACTTTGCAGGTTATCCCATGGGGAACAGTGGTGTTAAAATTTCCCCTTGGGGATCCCATCACCCTAAGACGATTACAAAAAAAAAAAACTTGAAAAATCTAAAAGCTCAAGTATAATTCTACAAGCTCCATTTTTTCTGTAATTACAAGTTTCCAACAACTTCAACTAATTCAAAATATGATAAGGAGCACATAATGCAATGATGCGGGGATGAGATCGCATTGCTGCAGGATGCGATGCGATTCCATGACGCGCGTGATGCGCTTTGATGCAAGATGTGGTCTGATGCGACGCATCATACAGTTGACCAGTATTTCGAAAACTAGACCATAGGTTGCAATGGTTCTGAGTTTTCCGAATCTTATTAAACAAATCTGACCACCAATTGAACAAATCTAACCATTGATTGAGCAATGGGTTTGAGCCTTTGAACAAACTAGACCATTGATTGAACGAATCTGACGAGAGATGATGAAAATGTCTTGTATTTTAGTGCTTAAAAGTTAAAATATTATCTATAAATAAAATTGAAGCACTTTTTTAAATAATGAAGGCCTTGCATCTGCGATGCATGCATCTCACAGTGTGCATCGCGCATCAGCTTTTGAGATCAAAATGCATCGAACCGTGTGTGACTTTTTAAAACCAAGACGTAGACCAACATAAGCAATTCACCATAAAAAGTTCAACTATCACACTATTATGGTAGGGTCAAAATCCCAAGGAGGAACCAAAAGACAATCTTTATACTAAAAGTATTTATTAAATTTTTTTAATATTATATTATGGTGTAAACAGGTTTGGTATCTGGTCAAGGGACACCTAATGCCATCCTCAATCCCGTACCCAAGAACCCCATACAGTCCCTGACCCAAATATGTTGTTTTGGCTTCCCCGTTAGGTTCTAGTTTTTCTACCATAGTACCATCTCTTGTGATTAGTGATTAATGGGTGGTTAATGATTGGTGGAGTGGTGGTTATATTACAATAATTAAAGAAGTATAAAAAATGGTGAAAGTTAACTCTTTAACATAGCCCTGAAGGCTGTTTATTAAAATTCAATAATTAAAGTTGTATCTTCAATTACAAAGTATAGTATTATATTAATTATCTTAACCTTTGAATAGAATAGTTTGAGAGGTTGTATGCTTAAATAATAGATGGTTAAGCCGCTTGGCACATTTGACACTGTCCTGTTATAGCTAAAAGAAATTATTTGACCTATAAAATATAAATAGGGTGAAATTGCCACCTCTTTTTTAAGATACACCAAGAATTGCTTACCAATACTCCCATGTCATTTCTTTTAAACGATGAACGAGTTTTTGGAATATAGAAGTTTTCTCAAAATCTTGCTTATCATGAGTAGGTTCGATAAAATTGGCTTCAAGAATACCTGTAAGGAATCTTTTTCTTGTCAGAAACAACTAATTTCATTGGGGGCCAACAGGATTCAAATTCTTACCAACTACGCCTCTCCCTCTGTTTGAAGAAAAGCTAACCACGGGCCAAAATGGCTGAAAAAACATGCACAGGAAATGCCAATTAAAATGAGTCACATTTTTGTTTGGGCTGGATTTGACCCACTAACAATTTCTATTCATATCATATATATTTAACTAATTCATTGTTACTACAAATACAATATTCTTACTATTGTAATCCAGTTTTTGGAATAAAAAAGACAATTTAAGAGGTTGTATGTATTGAAAACAAACTTAAGTTGACTTTCAAGTTTCAACCCATTTAACATTTTTGACCATTTGACATGTTTGAGATAAAACACAACCCTCAACCCACTCATAAGTAAATGGGTTGAATTGCCAAAATACTATTATTCTATACTTTAAATTTTGAGATCAAAAGAGCTTTAAATTTCAGTAAAAGTTTCTTCAAGTCCACATAAAGAAATGAAAGGCAGTGATCACCAGTATCAGACGATTTTTGTGGTAGACATTAAACCCATGAACATTGACAAGTGGCGCCTCCTTGATAAAACCAATCGTTGTAACCACCGAACCCTGAATTGATATAACAAAACTACCCTCATTATTCTTTTAATAAAAAACTAGAAACATTTATCGAGTATACATAAATTCAATTCAACCTCAACAGGTTTATACATGATAAATTCTGTGTACTTCAAGTCTGTAGCAACATTATGATACAGGACAACTTTCCCACGTAATATCATTGCAAAAGTTTCAGGTAACTTTAAGTACAAGATTGATAAGTATGCCTGAAAATTAATAAAAAGTAGACATTTTAGAAGAAATTATTAATAAAACACAGAAATATTATATACATATACACACAAAATAAATTTGTAGCACATTGATAAACTTACACGGAGAGAATAACGTAGCCGGTTGGCAAGATGTTGTTCACTTTCGGCTTGACGAGAACCATCTTTTAGTTTTCTACATGCATCCCGAGTTATACAAATATCCTAAAACAATTTACATGCAGTTTACCTTATAACAAATTTCTCATAGGGTTCATAAAAAATTCTCCCAACTTTTATTTTGCATAGATTTTATCAGTTTTATTTTCATTCAGAACTAGAGGTAGCAATTTTGACCTATTTTTTATATATAATAAGTCAAACAGGTAAATTAAAATATAACTTACAAGTAAAAACAGGTCAGACAGTTCCTATAGTGTGTTTTAATGAAATAAATCTCATAGATTGTTTTAATCATAAAACTGAAATAAAATATATGACATACTAACTTATTATTAAACTAAAATTTAAAAGAAAAATTTTCACAAAAAGTGTTCTGGCCTATCTAGATCCATTACCCAATCCGTCCGACCCACCCATTTCCACCTCTACATGCAATAACATATGAATAAATTATTGATACATATGTAGAAAATGTAAGTAGTAAAAACCTCAGGATCCGATTCGAAATCTAGCTCCATAGTCCCGTTCTCATCAAGCCACAGATTGTATATGATGATTTTTGTCCCATTAGAACCAACATTATCAAACTACGTATCATTAAAAAAAACTTGTTATGTAAAGCACTCTACTAAACAAACCAAATACGGCCCAACAAGATGATAATATCCACTCAATTGCAAAAGTAGTGATGCTTTACATTGTGAGATGAAAACTAAAATTTTATAAACCAGTATGATGCAAAGCATTAATCCAGTTTAGTTGCTTGTTATGAAAATTGATACGCTAAGCATCTTTTGCTCACTTTTGAAGCCTCGAACTAGAGAAGACAATTTTGAGCCATTTACTTATGATAGGGTTGATTCATGTTATGTTTATCTATAAAGGGTCAAAAAAAATTTCAAAAGGAAACAGGTCGAAAGTTGCACAAGGTTATATTTAATGAATAAAACGTTCATTTTGTTAAAAATTAGGATTTCTATCAGAATAGCATAATTTTGTAATTATGTTGCACACTAATTATATTTAACAAATTAAATGCATAAAACCTTGAATTTATATAATAAGCAGGATTTTATTGCACTAGTATAATTTAGTAATTATATAGGACAAACTATATATATATATATATATCAACATGTGTAGGCTAATACCTAGAAATTTCTAGGGAATACAAACTAATAATGGGACACTAGATTATAAGGAGGTCGCTATTTTTGAAAAATGGGTAAAATATGGATTTTCTTTTTTAAGTATTGCAAACATGGAATTTGAAATTTAATTGGAAACCAACTCAGGGTCACTAACCCCGGATGCCCCCTCCACAAAAGAAACATCACTCGTTTCGTTTTCTTTTTCAATTATCATTTTAGATTATATTAGTTTTTTCTCTAATATTTTGTAAGATTTAATATAAACATCCAGTTTCATTTAGCTTCTTTTTGTTGCATATATTCTGATCTAAATTTTATTGAAGACTTTAGTAGTGCTTGCACCCAACATAAAGCATTTTTTGGTTAGACTTTTATATTGTTTAAAGATAGATTTTCTTATCAAATAATATATATTAAAATTGATAAAAAAAGCAAAAAAAAAAAAAAGAATCAAGAAGCGTTAGGATCAGGAAGTTAAACGAGATATGCGCATCACCAACAACTACAGTTAGTAAACGTCTTCTCTAAAAATTACTTGTGAGTACCCATCTTTCAAAAAAACTTGTTTCACAAACTCAAGAACCCCATACACATATTTTTATCGTTAACAAAAGTCATGTCATCATAATATGAGAATGAGTTAAGGTGTCACATAAAATTTATGTTTACATTTTAATGTATTAAATTTACATCATCTATTTGTAAAAGTATCTTTTAAACTAATCAAAGGGATACTAAATTATTTATTTATTTTAATTGCAAACACATACACCCCCTTAAAATCAACTCCTAGAATCCACCTATTGCCCACATTGTGGAACATGAACCCACACCAATCGCCTACTACTAGGCCAAGGCCATCAGCCGAATTATTTATTTAGCCAAAAGGTATGAAGCTATAGTAGGGAAAATAAGGATGTGACCTTATTGTATTATGAGGTATTGATTAATTAGTGAGTGTGGTTATGTTTCCTATACAAGTATTGCAGCTCTTAAATCTTACTATCATACATTATTAGGTTCATAAGAAACCACCAATGTTCTTTTAATACTTGTGGCCCTGATCCAGTAAACTATAAAGCTTACATAACATAAAATGTGAACTTAAACCTATTCATAACTCATTATAAACAAATGTATATTCTTGTCTTCCAACTGTATGTCACCTCTTACTGATTATGTTGAATACAACTCAAATTTAATATAATTTATATCGGGATAGAGATGGTATGTGTGTGTTTTGAATATTACAAATTATTAGAATACTAGAGAAAAACTAAATTAAATATAAGATGAATATTAAAAAAAGAAAAAAGTAATGTTTCTTTTGCTAATGAGTGGAGAGAATCCACGGTTAGTAACCCCGCAATTAGTTTACATTCAAATTTCAAACCCGTAGTTTGTAATATTGGTCATGCACTCATGCTAAAATAAAATAAAAATAATTATAATTTTTTTTTCACATACGTGACACCTTTAAAGAACTCGTAAAAATGAGAAGAGAAGTTGTAAAATCCATTGTTAGGTCATATGGGAGTTATTCTAAAAATGCTGACACATTGAAAAGACAGTGATACAAACCCAGATCCTAATTAGGTGGGTTGGTGGGCCTTGGTACCGGGTTAAAGGGGCAGCAGCCTAGTGGGTTAGTGGAAGAATGTTTAGCTATTGTTTAGGAACTAATTGCAGCCTAACTATGTTGGTTAGCTAATGTTTAGGGAGTAACTGCAGCCTAATGTTTAGGGAGTAACTGCAGCCTAATTGCCCCTATTCTTCCTATTTATGTTTACTTCTTAGGATGTGTGTGGCTGTCTTTGTTTAGTTTATCAAAAATAGGGTTTCTAATCCTTGTAATCGGAGATCAACCTTCTCGAACAGGGCTCTATTTGTACTTTTTACTTGAAGTTAATCAAGCTGACTTTTTGGGTTCTATCATTTGGTTCCATTGCCGGGAAATCGAATGGCACCTGTAACCCGGAACTTGGCAGATCAACTAGCAACCATTGCAGCAAAACTAGATGTCATTCTTGCATCTTTGAGGGACGATGTTGAAGAAATCAAAGTTCAA
>BJCO01465402.1:0-16576 GCA_018326465.1 Flaveria floridana | reverse complement strand
ATATATATATATATATATATATATATTATATATATATGTGGCATTGTATTTTACCCTATAGTATGAACAACTATGCAGTGTTTTGATTACCTTATTAATATTAGAAAGAGTCGTGGGCATTTCCATAACAATCACTGTGTTTGCCAACATTCAATAAATCAATCACACATAACTGCAACTACACAACATACAACTTTAAATACATTAAATATAAATCAAATTCATGTTTGTGAATAAAAAACGAACAAGATTGATGAAATTTGGGATGCACTGCAAACCAAAACTCAACTTTGTCTTGTATATGTTCATCGTCTTGGGATCCAACTTTTACTTTCATATTTATAATTTCTTCAACAACTGTGTAAAATAACACACACAATGAAATTATCAAATCTAAAGTAAAAGTCGCTTAGAGAACGAAAACTAAAAATGCCTCTCAAATTATATCTAAAGTGATTCGTCTGGTAATTCAAAGATAAAATTTTTAACAAAGGATATTTAATAAAATAAACACTTTGACACACTTTTCATCAAAATATATCTTAACTTTAGCCCACTCTACAATAAAGATATTCAAAAAGCAACGAATCAAAAAATGACCCGTAAGCTTAACCGGCATAAAACTGAGTATCATGAGTTCACTAAAAGCCATTAAAATAGAACATGTGTTACAGATGAAGGTTAAAATCTAGCCTTCAAAAACACTGACCAAAATGAAACAACCAAAATACATTGGCTAAACTCTAGCTTACAAAATATGTCGGCTACAATTTAGCCTTCAATCTATGCATGTGTGGTTTTTTAATTGGTTCTGAATGGTTTTTCGTGGGCCCCATTGTATTTTTTCAAGTTATTTGTAAAATCTAGCCTCCGGATATATTTTGTTTGGAGAAAAAAAGAGAAACGGTTCAAACATGTAAAATTGTAACGATTCCCTTTCATCAATAAACATATGCCACAATGGCTTAAAATAAGGATTTATGTACGATCGAGCTTATCAAATACCTGAAGCCATGATCTGCTTGGAGTCGATGATCTAATCGTCGGAATATTGTTGCAGGTTCGGGCATTCGAAATGAAACATGTCTTTGAATGGTAATGGAAAACGGGCACCTATTAATTGTTCAGCCTCGGTAGGTCAACAAGACGCAATTTCTTTAAGTTTGGCCATTTGGTTTTGTAGTTGATGTCTGTACACAGAGTCTGCATCTTCTCACATGACTTAATCTCGATGATACAGATGCTTGCCAGTGACGAACTTGAAGATATAAGGTACTTCATCATCGGGCAGTTTTCCACTTTTAGATTTTCAAGAGACACAGGGTCGTTATTTTTCGTAACTAAATTCCTCAAACTATTCGCACCGGAGATCCATAACGTCTTCAAACCTTTGGGAATTTCGAATTGATCTTCAAGCTGCTTTACTTTCGAGCACTCCCAGATTTTCAGAGTTTGTAAAGATTTTGGTAGGTCACCACCAAATTCAATTATCTTGTCACAATATTTGATTTCAAGAACTTGTAGATTATTCGGCAGCCATGATGATGAAAACACAGTGGTTATTTCTGGACAACTTTCTATATACAAACTCTTAAGATTATCAAAGCTCCCAAACGGCTGATTCCCCTCATATATGGTCTTTAATCCAATATTATTACAAATTCCCAAATCCCTTAAAGGAATATTAAACTTCAGATTGTCATCATTTTCTTCTATATTGGTGAAAATTGTGATCATTTTGTTGCACCTTTCGATCCAAAATCCCTTTAAGTTACTGAACTTAGACGGATCCAAACCTGATGGAAAGCCGTTGAGCTTATAATCAATCAGAAATACACAGTCTACATCGGTGATGATACTCTCAAGACCCTTGGAGAATTGGTTGAATCCACGGATTTGCAATGACCTTTTGTGCTTGTAATTAGTGAAGTAACAGGCTTGAAAGTAGACGTCATTGAAGACAAGTTCATGTCTATGAAGATACTTGTCCCAGGTTTCATCTTCTACCTTGATGGGAACTACACATAAATGGTATTTTGCAACACGTGGCAAACTTTCTTTCTTCATATACTGTGTGCCATTACGGAATACCGGAGGTTTGTCATCGTTTGAGAGCTGGCAGATGTTCCAGTTCTCTTGATTTAACTCTTCACGTGAATGTTCGACATTGATATCAGGAAACTCGATGTAATCAAGACAAGTAAATCTAGAGATCAGATCATTAGGTTTTTCGTTCATTGAACAATCTTTAAGAAGGAGCTTTCGAAGGCTTGTGTGATCGAGAGTTGGTAAAGTTTTGATGGATGATCGTGAAAGATCCAAGACTTCAATCTTAATATCCTTATAATCAAGTGTTGTTTCCGATGAGAACATGCAACCCGCAACAGAAAGATGGGTTAGATTTATGAGTTTTGAAATAGATGGAAACTGTTTGATGGATGTGTAAGAAAGGTCAAGGATTCTAAGGGTACTAACATCCTTCACGAATTCGGCTACATCGAATTTCAATGATTTTATACCTGAAAGATTTAGTTCTTCAAGATTCAAAAACTGTCCATTTAGTTCTAGATCCTCCAACTCCTTGCAATTCTTCAATATAAGCTGTCGGAGATTGCATCGGTTTGGAAGGGACGGAAGGGACCCGATCTTTGTTTCTGAAAAGTCAATCTTGTGAAGACGAGTCATCGACTCAAAAGATTTACTTTCTATCTTGTGTAATGCAAAGCAGTTTGAGGCATCAAGAATCTCCAACTTTGAAGAGGACTCAAGTGATGGTAAATTAGTTAGTGAATGGCATCGTGATAGAAACAATTTACGAAGATCGAAAAGATTTGACAGAGACGGGAGAAGTGAAATGTTGGTTTCTGAGAGGTTAAGTACTCGAAGAGAGCTCATATCATCAAAGAATTTGTCCTCGATCTCATTAAGATTCGCTGAACCTGAAAGACTTAGAACCTTGAGGTTTTGAAAGGATGCAATGCATGAGAGTCGTTGTAAGTGAAGGCAACACTCGAGGTAAAGATAATGAGGTTTTGAAATGTTAGAAGGCAAACGATCAATACGGGTTCTTGATAGGTTAAGGGTTATAAGGGAACTTAAGCTTTCCAATGATGAATCATGAAATTCTTCGAAGTCCTTAGAACCTGAGAGATCGATGGTTTGGAGACTGGTTAAGGATGTCAAGCCACGTAATCGAACTAACCCTGGACACTCACTACATAGTAGGTGAGTAAGTTCTCTTCTGTTTTTTAACAGTGGTGTTGTGGAGACAAGGGTCTTAGAAAGATTAAGGCTTTGAAGGTTTTGAAATTTCAAAAAGTTTTTATCGAGAGTATCCAAAGAAATATTACCAGAGAGATCAACAACAACGAGTTTTTTAAGCTTTGAAATACTCTCAACCTTCTGTAATTGAGGACAATCTTTAACAATTAGCCATTGTATTTTTGTAAGATTGTAAATGGCTTGAGGTAACGCTGTGATTTGCAACCTTGAGATATGAAGGCTTTTGAGATTCAACATGTTTTTAAAGAAGTTTGGGTTAAGCCTTTTGAGATTCTGAGCATCAGAGATTTCAAGAACCTCCAAAGCTTTTAAACCAAGCCTCGCATCCTTCAAAAACTCACAACCTCTAAGCACAAGAACACGAAGCCCTTCCAACATTCCCAACTCCTGCGGTAAAGATCTGATGGTGGGATAAAACAACCCAAACACTTGAAGCTTCTTTTCGGATTCAAGGAACCCCTTGATTACTTGTTCACTAACAATTGTTCCATCTAGCAACAAAGTCAAAAGATTCTCACTGCTGCTTTCATCTAATGGCGCCTCTTTCTTCTTTCGTCTTGTTGGAGTTGTTTTCAGCATTCCATCATTGTGTGTGATCCTTCCAAACCCTTCTTCCTCAGAATTGATCACCGCTGCAAACCCGAGTCTCGGGTTCCGCTCCACATGCTGGTACAGATCGCGTGCATTTATAAGTGACTTGTCCATGAACACATAACCACCCTCTTGCACTTTGATCACCCCACAATCAATAAGGTCCAGTAACACACCATGACCCTTTTGGTACAGCTTTGACATACTCCCTACACCAAGGTATCCTTCCAAGATCCAGTAAGTTAACAACTCACTGTAGTGAACACTTCCAGAATTACGATAAAAATGGTCACCGTGCAACCATAGATCTTTTAGAACATCAATCGGTAACACATCATCCTTCATGCACAAGAACTTGCTTAAATGGTAGTTTTGATCAGAAGCTTCTTCCAACTCTTTCGTTATAATCGACATTCCCAATGCATCGAGGCAAAAGTAGTTCAAAACTTTCGCTATCATGATAACATTTCCAGGCAAATCACCATTAAATCTGTCAAGGAGTTTTACACCTAAATTTTGTACCTTTTCAGCTAATGGAGTATCACCATTAAACTTTTCAATGAGTTTTTCTTTAAGTAAATTGATGGAGACTTCTTTAGGTAAAGCTTTTATCACCTCAAAGGAGACTAAATCTTTATCATCTCTCTTTGTTCTAGTGATTAAAATTTGTTTAACTATTATATTTAGATCAGCAACAGGCAACATTTCTTCCCACACTGACCAAAACGTCTTTTCATTTTCACTTTTGGTTTTGCCATCAGGAACATCATCAAGAATAACAAGAAGTTTGTTTCCTTTAAGCTTTTCTTTTATACTTTGAATCAAGTTATCTGTGCCATCTGCATCAAGCTCGTGTTTGTTGTTGTAATAATCATCCTCCCACTCCTCGTACGTGCGGATTAAGAATAATTGTCTAGCAATGCTCTGGGAGAGGGAGTCAAGGGTATACTTCCTACACATAAACACCCAGAGTGTGAAGTTAAATAGTTTCCCTTTAATGGCTTGTTGATCACTTACTTTCTTCCCCATTGTAGTTTGTTTCTCTCTATTGGCATATTCACTTATTTTCTTCGCCATTCGTGTTTTCCCGATTCCCGAAGGCCCAAATAGATTTATCTTCTCTTGTTTCTCTAGGCTTTCATATGCTGCTTTCATTTGTTGAATTAAAGTCATCTCTTCCGTCGCAGGACTAGTAGTCTACATTATGATGGTAAATCCGATAAAAATTTAAATTCAAACCAAATCAAAACTCGAACTTAACAAACTGAGTGTTAGTTTCTTATCATAAAATAGAAAAAAATTGAAATCGAAAGAGCTATCAAATTGAAATCGAAACGGTAATTCAAATCAAATGGAAATTGGAATTTGACTTTGATGTTTGTTTCTTATTTTAAAGATAAAATATTTATGTGCATATATTTTGTTGTTTATATAACAAAGGCTCGAGTAAAGATAGGGGGCTTGAATGTTTCCATATGTGTTTTGATTTTTCTATGCTTATTTAGACCTAGGCTTTTTCTTGTTTGTTAATTAAGATTTGTTTTATGTTGTGTTTCTCTAGTTTATGTGCATATATTCGTATATTGATTCTTGTATCATGGGGTGTTGCCATTTTGTTAACATCTGAATATCACTAATATATAAAATTTTAATACTAATTTGAATGAATTGATATGCCAGTAAACAAAGGTGTCCATATATGAATAACTAATTACAAAATAGAGAGAGATTAAAGGGTATAAACATGGTAAAGTGTAGTGACGTTAATCAAGTCTAAGTACAGGTGATTATAAGGTTGATCAGTGAATCGATCCTCTAAATTGATGTGTAGGACTTAAGCAAGCCACTTACAACATTCTCATGTAATTAGATCACTCTTATGTCTTCATAAGAGTGTTTTTGTTTGGAGGTAATGATGGTAACAAGTTGTTGTAGTAGGTTTTGTACCCACGAGATTCCGACACTCTCATTTACTAATGCTTTACATTGGCCTTTGGTCTAGGTGGGTGATATCGACTTTTATACAGCTAGGTACCATGAACAGTGTTCAGGTCAAGGTAGAGTATACATGCATTAGTGGAACGACCCCCATCGAAGATACACACAGTCAGAGTTCGAGTATGCTCGAATGTAAAAAGGTGCACTATTTGTGAGTATAGTCATAATGAAGGGTACCTTTGACATAGCCCAAGATCCATGTTAGAACTCCCCATTGTCTTTGAGATAGTGAGTGAGTAAATTGAGAGAGTTTATTGATAGCAAAGTAGTCATTAGGTCTTGTGAGTGCAAGGTATTGCAACGATCCAAAAAATTTGTGATATGTTATAAGATTGATGTGAACCATGATTTGGATGAAGTACATCAGATAAGCTACGGGGAGCTATAGCATCTTTAACACCAATCATATTGAACTGAGTCAGTCTTCAACATGTCCATGTTGAGTGACAAACAAACAAGTGTTACTTTGGACATCAGTACCAAGGAAGTGGTAAATAGAACAATGATCTTCGATGGAGAATCACCCGACAAACATAGCACTGAATCGAGTTTGAAAGGAGTCAATATTTTCGGTTACTATTCTGTCATCAGCATAGATAATAAAAGAACATGTAATCCAATCATGTTGGTAGATGAACAAGGAAGCATTAGCCAATAACATATTAAACCACATTGGAGAATATGTGTAGTGAGTTCAATGTACCAAACACATCAGGTTTATTTTAATCCACAAAAAGATTTGCAAAGCCAACAAATATGGGTACGATGTTAAGGCCAAACATGCTCGGGTGGTTACACCACGTAGACCTCTTCTTATAATGTAACTAGAAGAAAAGCATTATTAGCATCAAATTGGTGTACGAGATACAAGTTATGAAATTGTTTTAGTCACATGTTTTATTATTTGAAAGAGTTAAGGATTAGTTGGGTTTCGTTAAAGTCAAAGTAGTAGAGTAGTGGAGTAGTGGGTACTTAGGTTGTTTTTCTTTTCTTTAGGAATGGTTTTGTTTATATAATGTGACGTAGAGTATGAAGGAAAGTAAATGAGTTAAGCAAAATATTCTTTCTAGGTGAGTTTGTGTGTGTTTTGAGAATGTGTTTAATTGGGGCCTGAACCAACCTTTAGTATCAGAGCCTAGCATTCGATAAATCCGATTTGAGAGTCGTTTCAAGAAAAAAATATGCTTTCGATCTGTGTGATCGAGGTAACAAGCCTGTGTTGCTGTAATTGGGTGTTTTGAAGAAGTTTTAAGTGAGCCAAACACGGTTCCGTGTGAATCGATGGAGAGGGGCAAGAGACAATCTGTGTGATTGTAGAAAAGTTTTGAGAGAGCCAAGAAAAGGGTTCTAGGTGAACCGAGAGGTGTCGCTGATCTGTGTGATCATATAACCGTTATGTATGAGCCGTGATCTATGTGAACCAAGGAGAGACCAAGAGAAAGTTCTCTGCGTGAAGTCCAGAACTAGTTCTGTGTGAACGAGAATAGATGTTCTATGTGAATCAATAAGGAAGAAGAAACTGATCTGAATAATCGAAAGAAAAGTTGAAGATCTGTGTGATCAAGCCAGAATCATGAATGATTAATGTGATCAAGAGAAGAAGAGGAGCAGTATGCGATTTCTATGTGAAACCAGGGAGACAAAGATATGTGAGGTTGTTTGATTTAGAGAGAAAGACCAGGAGAATCTGTGTAGTTCATTGACTCAAGTGAAGAAGAAGAAGACTTAATTGTTGAGAATTCTATGTTGGTTTTTTAGCACTATTGTGTAATCGAAAAAAAGAAGAAAATAGAAGGAAGTAAGGGTTTGAGGTGGTGATAGTTTATTGTTATGAAAAAGACAAGTATAAAAGGCTTGACAGGTAGTGGAATGGAAAAGGAAAAAAGTCGCTGGCTTTCTTTGATGGGCACAGTAGCAACGAGGAATCAAATTTTTTATTAGGATTTATGGAAATGACTTGGAAAGCATCTATGTGATATTGGCTAGAACCTGTGGGGAGAAAATTGAATCTGCATGATTCAATCAAAGAGCAAGAAGCAAGATGAAGATCAAGATTAAGGGGGTTTATGTTGGATAAATCTTGATGGGTACGGATCATCGGGTCATGGATACAAGTTATGAAGAGTATTGTTTTAGTTACATGTTTTGTTATTTGAAAGAGTCAAGGATTAGTTGGATTTTGTTAGAGTCAAAGTAGTGAAGTAATGGAGTAATGGATAGGTTGTTTTCCTTTTCTTTAGGAGATTGTTTTGTTTATATAATATGAAGTAGAGTATGAATGAAAGTAAGTGAGTTAAGCAGAATATATTTTCTACGTGAGTTTCTGTGTGTTTTGAGAATGTGTTTAATTGGGGTCTGAACGAATAGTTAAGGCCGAACATGCTCGGGTGGTTACACCATGTAGATATCTTCTTATACTGTAACTAGAAGAAAATCATTATTAGCATCAAACGACATAGTTCTTTAAGAGGGTAATTAATGAGATGGTGCATATAGTGATCGGTTGTGACCAAACTAAACGTGCCAAAGTAGTCATTGATGTATTGTTGTTGGAGATCCTTAGCAATAAATGAGCTTTGAAATTAGCTATCAAACCATTTTGATGCATTTGACATGAAAGACCCATTTTCAACCAATTAGGTCTTGGGAGGTGTGGGTAACAAGTTCCTAGGTCCTATTTTGTACTAAAACATTAAATTTTTTATCCATGGCATGTTGTGGGCCTTTTTGTGCTTGGTTATATGTGGTAGGTTCAAGTGTAAAGGGAATAGGGTGAAGTGTGACGGCGTTGACAAATGAGAGGTTGAAGTTGGGTTTGGGGTTATGTATATGAGAAAGTAGGGTTGATGATAGTGCCAGGGGAGGGTTAGGAACTATGGGTATGGGTAAGATGGTGGAGGACTAGACGGCTGAGTAAGATGAGAAATTGATAGGAATATTAGGAATGATGAGGTGGATACATGTGAGATATGGGAGGATGGTGGTTAGCTGACGAGGGGAACACTACATGGGAGAGTTTAATGGGTATGGAATGTGTGATACTAGGTGTGGGGCTATGCATGATAGGAGAGGTGGTTTGATGAAACGAGTGAGTGTCCGTAGGTGGGGACGCTGGGTTGAAAGGAATATGCATGATCTTAGTGTGAGGTGGGATTTCATGGGGTTAGTGGAGGTTGAGTTAGAAATGTAGTTAGAGTGGGTTAAGGGTGAAACATTAGTTTAGTTATTTCTTAGGACACTTGGTGTGGATGAATTAGACATGCCTAGAATGGAAAAGGTGACGATTTTGTGGATCATAACATTTATAGGTCACTTAGAGGACTAGTACGGGGCATACAGACGAATCCAAATGTAAGAAATACAACCAAAGGGCTTAAGTGTATTGAAATTTGACAATTTTCTCTGAGAACTTCAAATGGAGACTTGATATTGATGATTTTGTTGGGAAAATATTTATAATATAGACCGTCGTTTGGAAGATATGAGACCAAAAATGGAGGGGTTGGCCAACATAGTGAAGAAGGGCAACATTAAGTTCCATTATAGGCGAGTGGCGCTTTTAACGGTGCCATTTTGATTGCTTGTGCTAGGTGGAATTGTAAAATTTGAGATTCCTAAGGATTTAAGGTTGAAAGGAAGTCCTTGAAATTCTCCCCCATTATTAGTAAATTAGGAAATCAAAAGTGTTTGAAAATATTTTTCCACCAAAGACTTGAGTTGAGGAAAAAGATGGGAAACATCTAATTCCTAATTTATTAGATATAACCAAATATATATTAAGTAAAAATCAACAACTAGGCATAGTAGGGAAAGTCGTCCTCGCGTTAAAATTAGAATATATAAGTCATAATGGTCTTTTGGAAATGAATTACTGGTCGTCCTCGCGTTAAAATTAGAATATATAAGTCATAATGGTCTTTTGGAAATGAATTACTACCAAAGGAAAAGTAATGCCTTTAGATAATTAATAAAATAAGAATCATAATGATATTTTGTATTTAACGTAGTTTTAAGAGTTGTGATGTCATTGAAGATACAAAACTCTAGTGATGGAGTTGAGTTTTGGTGACGGCCGGTAGAGATCATGGATGTTGTTCGCTAAAATAGTGGCCCACCTATGTAAAGGCTGAAGAGTAAAGATCCTAATTAAAAAAGTGAAATAGAAAAAGTTCAACCGATGCATAGTTAGTTTTGTAACGTTCAGTAACCAAAACAAGATTATTAGGAACACAAACATTATTAAGAAGTAATTAGTGGGAAGGAGTAATAAGAATTGTGTGATATACATAGACTATTACCGTCTCTGCGGATGGTTTTATCGGGATCGCTGTATTCCGAAAGCAGGACATAACCAATAAAGATGATTGGAAGCACCATTGTACAATAATCAAGTGTGTTAGGTTGGTGAGAGGTGCTTTTTTATGTTCACAACAAGAGATGATACAAGGTTCTGTTTGAGAAAACAAGCGTGTTTACGAGGACCTCTTTTGTTTCAAGGGTGGTTGTTGCCTGGACGAAAAATGATTGGTACGTTTGGTTTGGTCGAGTAGGAAGTATGTCTCCGTAAGACCAAGAGTTAAACCTAGCTAGGTGATTGGCTTTGGGTAAAATTGGTAGTGACAATATTAAGAACAACGTTCAAAGTCGACTAATAGTTCGTAAATTTTGGCGGTTAGGTTTTTCCTGGACATGGATTGCCCTAGTAATCATGTTGTTCTACTCGTCACTAAGTTGTTTAGAATATGGACCATGAGATAGGCCTTCATCATCAATAGGACTTTGTGTAAGTGCTAAGTCATCCGTGATGAACATTGGCGGATATGCTACAGTACCATATATGAATTTATCGAGATTCAACCCGACAAGCTAGGTGGACTACACTTGTTTACTCTGTAAGGGAAAATTTAAAGTTGTGAATTTGATTGGGAAACACGTAGTATTGTATTTTCGTCAATTGAAGAGGTTGCGATTGTCATGAAAAGGTGTGTTATATTCTTTGCAATTTAAGATAGCTTAGCACTATTGCGGTAGGTTAACAACAACGAAGGTATTAACTCACATGGTGGCTTTCTACTACCGATAGAGAACTGATATTCCTTTACTCATAGGTACTAATGTATGGGTAAGTAAATACATGAAAACAGAGAGAGAGATAAAAGGGTATCTATAAACATGGTAAAGTGTGATGACATCAATTAAGACTAGGTACAGAAGATTATAAGGTTGATTTGTCTTATTTTCCTGATTGTCTTATTTTCCTGATTGATAGTCTTGCATATATTAACTAACTTTTTCAATATTAGTCTGAAAACTTTTAAATTAGACATAGTGAAAATAGTTAAAAATAACAAAATTGTTAATAAATCCTTTAATTAGTAATTATTATGAACGTTAAAGAACTAATCTCATTGATTTAAAATCAAAATTGTTATAACTAACAAATAATTTAAAATAATTTTTATAATATAAGAAATTATTAAATATTTTTTTATAAGCATAGAACTTAACTCTAAAATTATATCTAAATGCATAAACAAATCTATATTTACGGGGTTATTTAGTATCCCCTTAATGACCATTAAAAAGTTATCTTTTAATTGTTAATAGTCTCTAAATGGTTGCCTCTTAACTATTCATGCTTAAAGTTTTCTTTTAATAATTAAAAGATTACGAATTATTTAGAGTTAGGCTATTAACGACATACTATCAAACAACCCATATCTCTATATCTACACTGTATATCATATAAAAACAACTCAATGGACACATTATGCATTTCTCAATCCTTAAAAAAATATGTTTCTCGCCTCTGTTTTATTAAATAAGTAATATTATAAAAATCAATCAATTTGACTTTTCTTTTTATCATAAAAACCAATTTTTTTATTTAGCTTCAAATTTAACTAATTTTCAATTTCTATATTTTAACTTCAATTTTTTATTATTGTATGTTTTTAACTATTTTTAAAAATTAAGAGGCATATGAAAAGATATTCTTATGCTATTTGCTAAAGCACAACAAGAAAATGAAATCTAAAGCATGACAAAAAGTTTACTAACTATTTAATTTAATATTATTATTATTCATCCCAGGAATGTTTCTATTCTAAGGTTATATATAAGATTTCAAAAGCGTACAATTAATGTTTAAAGCTCAAAGGACCAATTGTGTAATTTACTATAAAAGTTATAAAAAATTTGAAAATCAACTGAGATTTAAAAATTAAAATCAAACTTAAGAAGTTCAATTAAACATTAATAATAAAATTTAATAATAGTTAAAAAATAAAATAAAGGCTAAAAAAATCAAATCAAATTTAAAAAGTAAATAAAAGTAAAAAATAAAAAAAAGTATGTAAAAATAAGAAATAACTAGAAAAAGACAAGAATGGTTAATTTTTATTCTTGATGAAATCTACATATCATGCCAAAACCAAAAGATTCAGAAACCGTATGAAAGTCCAAATCAAAATATCAAAGAGATGAAATCAAACCAATTTCGTTTTTAACTATAATTTGATTTTATCAATTTTTATTTCGAAATTTGTAAACATTTATTTGATTTTATTTTTAAGTTTTATTTTTTTTCTTATTTTTAAAATTTTTAAGGTTCTATTTGATTTTTTAAGTTTTTAGAGAAATTTGCACAATTGAATCCTATGGTTTGATCATATTATAGATTTAGTACCTAGATTATTAAAAACTAACAAACACTAACGGTGAGAACTAAACTTGCAATCAACTTTCAATTGTGAACAAACTTGGAATATGATTAAATCATAAACTGATACGGAGAAATGTAGAAATAATATATGATTGCCATGCTCCAAGACTGAATATATCAAATATTGGTAACATATATAAGAAATGAAAGTATAATACCTGAGGATCGGAGGTTCCCGTCTCAACCATTTTGAATCTCCAAAGCACAAGCTAAGCTACAATATGTAAAAATTGCTAGTCAGAAGCTAACTTCTACATCTCCGGCCAAAGTGGGTAGATTTTAACCTTTTTACTTTCTTGACAAAATTGAACGCCATTCAAATTATATAAGACTCAAAACAAAATCTCTGTTTACGGTGAATGTGATTGGTATATATCCTACCAACGGTAAGCATTGAGTGACACATTAGTGGTGAGCCATAACTTTTCGATTCAACTAATTAAACAATGAAAATTTACAAGAGTCAAACAATAAAAAAATAAAATAAAATTCTTTAACCTCTGTTAACAGAAATTCTTTTTCAGGTTAATGGTTATAGGATCCCTAGACCACTCTATACTTCTTTTGCCCATGACTATGAGTATGATCAAAATCAAAACCGAACGGTTGAAAACTACGACCAATTAAATTTATGATATGTTAAACGAAATATGAGTATAGCCTTATGAGAAGCGCTAAGAATATACCTTGGATTTAATGGTTTGGCTCTTGGTGCCGGGTTTGATCTTTCAGCGTACAAACAGAATACAGCTAGGAGACTATTTATAGTGTAAAGTTATAACATCAACGTGACTACACGTCAAATTTTTTGTATCCATTACACATCAAGTGTAGGGGATAACTTCTTTGCTTTCTAGAATAAAAGCAATTAACAGAACAATAAATAGATATACTTCATGAATAAACATTTGTACCTTATGTTGACGGTATGTTGACGTCTTTGTGCTTTGTGGAAAAGCTTAAGCATAACTTGCGATGCAAGTAAATTGAACAAAACTACAAGTATTTCATATTACTTTGGAAGATATACCTTGTGGATTAGTAGTTGTAACTTGTGTGGGGTTCCTTGGACTTTATGAAAAGCATGAATAATTGTAGGAAGTTAGGAATAACATTATTTCGTAAGGTGAAAAATCATATTAAATTGGTTTGTAACTGTATTAAATGCATATATAGAGGTGCTTTAAAAACTAGAGCTCGACTGTTTATGATTTAATTATTATTTTTAATACTTTTATATATAAATTTATATACATTTAGAATTATATATTATATATATACTTTAAAAACAAACTAAATGAATAGTTGAGTTTTTATTGTATTTTGACCGCATATTTTTGGGTTTTTCATTTTGGTCCTACATAGTACATACCCACATTCTATATGCATGCATAAAAAGAGGAATTTTTTGGATATAAACATAATGTAACTATGGTGCTGGTGGTGGTGGATTGCCGTCGTATCCTCGCTTCCCATGTGTCATCTTCCCTTGATGGCGGTTCTCCAAGTGGACCTACGATCAGCGGATTACAGTTGTTCTGGATAGACAAGGATGTGACCGATAGTGTTGGTGGCGGTGGAGGCGGTGGCCGACCGTCGTTTTCTCGTCACTCGAGGGGACCTACAATCAACGGATTGGAGTTAATATGGATATTACATTGTCTCTTTCAAGAAACATAAAAAACATTCACGATGGCAACATTTCGGGGCACGGGGTAAAATACTAGTTTTATACTTATAAATAACATTATTTATTATACATTTAGTTACGATGAAGAGTTATAATTCAACTCTCAACAACAGGGTTTGCAATCTATTTGAAGAATTATTACATTACAACCACCACAAACCGATCTCATATCACAAACCGATCTCATATTAGACATGTAAATCAAAGTTTAATTTTTGAGATTTGTCTAGTGATCACAAGAAACTAAAGTATTTATTCGTCCTTGTCCTTTAATCGTAGAAGTGAGTGTCATGTTTTTATTTTTTGTTATTATAAAATCAATTTTCATGCATGTTGAATTATGTAATCCATCATAATTCTTTGAGTGAATTAAAGAATAGCCTTTATCTTTGCAATTAATTTTATTTTTCAAATTTTATCTTTATTAAATAAACTAAATAATCTTTATATATATATATATATATATATATATATATATATATATATTGTTTATTTCATATTCGATTATTTAGTCTAATGGTTGTTAATATTTATTATTAGATTAAGTTACATTGTTATCGTACGAGAGTGTATGTGTAAAAAAGAACATCCAAATAACATGATTCTAAAATGAATCAACGTATTTCAAAAATATGATCAATAAAATAAGTCAACAAGCCTTGTGTTGTATCTAAAATTCATTTATTATAAGTACTTATATAGTAATGTAATATCTTATATTTTTTATTTTTATTGATAATAATTGTTTAACATGTGCCCGCAAAACAATTTGATATTTCTTGACTTTTGCTTAATGTTTACTTTCGTATATTTATTTATCTTGAGATTGTAACATTTATTTAATCCGTAAATTAGATCATATTATTAATATCTTTACCGTTTGATATTTTATTTTTTTTATTTAAATCCATTTAGTACACATGTCATTAACCTATATCAATAAATTATGTTACTACTCGTGTATTAGAGAGTTGCTGAAAATAGTGTCAAACAATTTCAAAAATAAAATAATAATTTAATTTACATAAGGAAAAAAAATAAAATTACAATCTGAAGGGTTAAATTTAAAAGTAAAAAGGAACTTATCATTTTAGTTCACCGATTTTTAAATTTATCTTTTATGTGTATAATCGAAAATCATGCTAACCACTACACATCAAAATGAATATATGTGATTTCGGTTTAGTTTACACGGAGATAATAAAATGAAATGAAATGGTTATTGAAAGCTTATGAGTCATGATTATATTTAATTTAATATGTAACTTTTATATTTTAAAATTGAGAGATCAACTCAAACCAATGACCGGAAAAATAATCAGTCATCGCAAAACGGCCAAACATACATTTAATGGAGATTTAATATTTGTGTTGTTTGGGTTTTTGTTATAAAGCATGAGGTTTTGTGATATAAAACAAGATGTATTGGGAGTACAATATAATTTTGATGGTTAAATTTAAAATTGAGTTTATTATTTTAAAAGATAATGGTAGTAATTTGCTAGAACTTGGCAAACTAAAAGTAATGAATAAAGCTTTATATTTTATTAACTTAGAAACATATGTAAAACACAAGTTAAATTAAAATATTAAATTAATATTTAGTAATTAGTATTTATAAATTATAAAGATATTATTCAAATTACATGTAATCAACTAGCTTAAATAATAAAAAAATAACAATAATTTTTATAAATATTCATCTTTAAAAAACTTTTCTTTAAAAAATGCTTTTTAAGCATACCAATTGTTTTTAATTTGTTTTTAAACATCATTTAAAAATATATTCTTTGTATTAAAAATCATCTTTATTTATTTGCAAAAGAATTATAGTTTTTAATAAAAAAAAGGGTTCTTGTTAGGACCGAGTACGAACTGGTACTAACCGAATCTAAGTGAAACCAGATCAAAGAGTATGAAATCCTATTTGATTGGCGATCCAATCAGGAAGAACGATAATCTGATCAAAACTAATGATTAGAAAACGTTAAGAATTGATTAGGAATGATCAGAAACGCTCTATGAAGTTGGAAGGGACGACTTGGACGATCTGGGACGGCTAGGGTTGTGAATTCTCGAAGTGTTTTTTTCCACGAATTAAGTGGTATTTATAGGTTTGGAGTCTTCAATCGTATGACTGAACCATCAGCATGGTTCAGTCGTGCGACTTAAGCATGCGGTTGATCCATCCGCACGACTGAAGGTCCAGTCGTGCGACTGAGTCAATCTCATGTTACAATCGTGCGACTGATCCAGTCTCCTGGTTCAGTCGTGTGACTGGTCCATTAGCA
>BJCO01465401.1:0-14168 GCA_018326465.1 Flaveria floridana | reverse complement strand
ACTCGTTAGTTGACTTTATTTTCAACATGTTTTAGGTAATGTGCAAGCTTAGCGATGATTGAAGAAATGCCTAAACCTAGAACATGGACCTAGGCTTAATAAGAACAATTGGATTTCCTATTTTTGTTTGATTTATTTTGAGACTTTGATGTATGTGGTGTTTGAAACAATTGATTAATGGCATTTTACATTATAATATAGCGTTATGTGGTTGTGAACAATCTTAACCCTCACACTTCGACATTTCCGCCGTCAAGGTTGGGGTGTGACAAAAATCGTTACAAAATGCAAACGTTGGGCCTTGATATGTCCAAAGATTCCTTTTTGGACTGAAAGGGTTAAACAGATCTAACCTTAGGGACCAAAACCGAAATTTACTCTAATTTTTAATAAGAGAAAGAATTTAGTTTGAGTGTTTAAATTACTATAATACCCTTTTGGAGGGAAAATGATTTGAGGTTTTCTATAAGAATGACAAGTGGCAAAATAGTGGTTTTTAAGATTGACAAGTGGCAAAAGAAACCTTCTTTTATTAGATACGAGATATGAGGATCATACTCTAATTAGTAAACTTATAATTCAAGTTCGTTTTAAGAGTACATCACCTAATGAAAGCATATATATAGTTATTTCCTTAAATCTTTGAAAGAGGATATGTTCATGAATCAAAACCATGCAATTCCTTAACCTGTAAAGAAACAAGCCATTAAAACTAGTGCTTACCTAGTTAAATCGGAAATATCTCTTGTAATCTTCAGCTTCTTTGTAGTACCTATTCGGAATATTGGTTTACAAATTAGTATATATTTATTATTGGTATATATATGTTTATAATCCTTGTAGTTCTTTCATTTAATGGTTTTCTAATTTATCTATGTATTATTGTATTATATATATCCTTTCAAGACTCAATTATTGGAGAAATTATCTTTTTGTATATGGTATCAGCCATTCATTCCATTACGATCCTTCTTCTCTGAAACCTTTGGCTCTTTTCCATGACTTCTTCAAACAACAACACCATCCCTTCCCATGGCCACTCTCATTCACATGCTTAGCATTAAATTATCATCTTTCAACTATCATATATGGTGTAATCAAGTTACTCCTCTCCTCAAACCTCAACAGTAGATCGGCTTTGTTGATGGCTCCACACCAGTTCCACCGAAAACTATCACCGTTGACGAAAAAGACGTCTCCAATCCGGCTTTTCTCACTTGGTTTGAAACCACCAATGAGTGCTTCTCCTTCTTCAGTCCTCTCTTACCGAGGAGGCCATGGGTGAAGCCCTCAGTCTCACCATGGCTCTTTGGAACGATCTCAAAACCTACAGATTCTCTTTATCAATTAACAAAAGGTTCTATTTCTATCTTCGACTTTGGCAAACAATTCAAGTCTATTTGTGATCAATTAGCGTCAATTGGTCAACACATAGCAGAATCAGACAAGTCACATTGGTTTCTCTTCGGATTGGGTTCGACTTTTGTGTCATTTTCCATAACACATAGGGTTGTCTAGCCCAGACCATCTTTTTATGACTTGTTAGCCGAATATGAGGGACACAAGTTATCTATCTTCTCATTGCGTGGGTCTACTACACCTTCTATTGATTTTATTGTAAGTTACCAACCGTCGCGATCTCATTTTTCTGAATCCACACATGGTCGAAGAGGTCTGGCGTATCTTCTCGTGGTGGTTATTGTAAGGTTTACAGCTAAAGGCTGATGCAAACAAAGATCTCTCAGCATGCATGCATGAGGTACAAAGGAAGTTACTTTGGAAGTTTTACACAACTAAGGAAAAATATGCCAAGTGTAAAATCTTTCGAAGCCAAATGACCATATCTTCCGTAGCCAAAGATGAAGTCTTCCGAAGCTTTGGAGAAAAAGTCTTCTGACGCTTTAGAGACAAATTCTTCCAAAGCCAAAAACTGATTTCTTCCGAAGACAGAGAAGACATGCTTCTCTGATCACCTTTTGACAAAAGCTGAACTACTTTCTGCTGCGATATCTAATGACTCACCAACATAGATGATTTGGTTAAAAGTCCATACTTTTGTCAACTGCAGATTAAGGTTGTTGGTCTGTAACTTTCTACTTTTATACCTTTTTCCTTTTTATAATATATTAGGATGTTTGCTATGGCATGTTATACTCACAAGTCAAACAACAATTTGCCTTTTGACTCTACATTGATCTTGTTTTCTAGGTTAGCATTTCCAGCTGGCTTTCAAAGTATAGCCGGCTATAGGATGTACTATAAAGTATCTCAAGTACTTTTCTTTCTATGTATTCTTTGTAACACCTGTAATAGAACTTGAGAGCAATATACATCATTCTTGAAAACCAAATATTATCTTGTTCTTATTCTGTCTCATACTTACTTATGTTCTTAGTATCATCACCATAAACCCAGCTTCCTATTTGATCTGTTAAGTGTTCTAAGTCTCTTCTCATAGTGAAACTGTAGCAATGACCCCTTTCAATGATCATGCAATTGGTATCAGAGCATTTTAGGCTCTTGATTGTAAGATCTCACCATCTTAAATCCCTCCAGCTTCACAAAAAACTTAACAACTCAAATGGCAACTCTTACCAAGGCTGATATGGAAACCGGTACTAGGACAAAGTCTCCATTCATCATTCCTGATGACTTTGATACTTGGTGCCAAAGAGTGAAATGCTTCATTAAGTCTTAGGAAAGCATGATGTGGGGACCTATTATCTCAGGACCTCATGTACCATGTACCATTTCAGCTGCTGCTGGTGGTGGCATGATACCAAAGGAAGTGTCTGACTACTCAGAAGAAGACTGGAAGACGATTGATGTAGATCAGAAGGCCATGACCTCTCGCCAAACTGCTCTTCCAAACACTATCTACACAGGCTTCAAAAAATGCAAGACTGCTAGGCAACTAGGCGATTCACTGAAGTTTATGTATGAGGGGTCTAATAAAGCAAAAGAGAACAAGAAAGACCTCTTGAAGCAGCAGTTTGAGAACTTCACCTACAACATAGGTGAAAACATGACTCAATAATACTTCAGGTATGTTCAGATTAAGGATACTCTAATGGATGTTGGAGTAACTCTTAAGAATAGGGACATTGTGAGGAACTTTATGTCATCTCTTTCTAGATAATGGACACACTATTGTGTGGTCATTAAGAGGACTGAAAACCTTAAGACCCTTACTCTCCTAAGTTGTATGGTATCCTCAGTGGTTACCAGATAGAGATGGACGTGAAAATCCATCTGGTAACTCTTCCAACAATCAGCAGAATTCAGCCCTTCATGTGGCTATTGTAGAGAAACGCAACATCATCTTCTCTGCTACCCTAAAAACTCGCAAAAGGGTCCTTTCATCACTTTTTCGGAGACACCAAGGGAGAGCTACATCTAAGGAAGCCCATTCTAAGAGACAAGCTCTTCTCAAGCCTTGTGTTTGCTGATAAAAGTAGTGGCAACATTCTCTTCACTCTTGAAGACTTAGACTATATCCATCCAGATGATCTGGAGTATATAGAGATAGTCTAGCAGATGGTTCTTCTTACTCACAGGGCTAAGAAGTTCTACAAGAGGATAGGCAGGAAGTTTCCTAACAATGCAACCAGTGGAAAGTTTGGGCTAGATAAAAGCAAGGTGAAGTGTTATAACTATAACCAAATAGTAGACTTTGCTAGAGAGTGCAAGGAACCAATGACAAATAGTGGCCAAGCACAATCCAGACCAAACTAAACTGATGGAACTCCACAGACCAAGAAGCCCAAGCAGCAAGTTGCAATTGCTGTTAAAGAAGAAGGCTTTGATTGGAGCTTTCAGGTTAAAGATGCTTCCCCAAACCAAGCACTAATGACTAATAATGAAGAAGCCAAGGTATTAGAACATCTTTGTACTCCTGAATGTATTACTAAAGTTAATAGATATAGGTCCTAAAATTTGGAAATAAGATCTGACCTTGAGTCCTTAAATATCTTAAAAGCTGATTTTAAAAGAGTTGTAAATGATTATAATCTTAGAATTGAAGATCTAAAGAAAACCAGTTTAACTCTTAGGCATGAACACACCAACTACAGGACTCAAATCAAAGATCTCATCACCAAATTAACTAAATACCAGGCTGAGCTTGTGATCAGCAAAGCCAGGTAGAAAAATGTGTTCTTGAAGAAGAGACCTTCAAGAACATTATATCCTCAGTCTTGCATGTAAAGATTTGTTATCAGAATAAGTAGGGACTGGGATCTATTGAGATAGCTCCTCCACACATTCTACTAACTGTGAGATCTCCAAGGTGTGGAACTTGTCAAGATAAGCTTCCTTTCATAGACCTCATTCAAGAAGAGGATAAAGATGAATAAGAGATAGTGAAGGACAGATCTAAGGTGAGCGAAGAGGATCATCCTAAGAAGGGTCACTATTCTCTTGAGGAGAGGAAAAAACCAGGGATGACCAAGTCCAAGAGGAAGAACTTGATCAGAACAGCCAAGAGAAAGTCAAAGAAAGCTCAAGATTTCAAGGCCATATTCAACTCCAGGGAGAAACAAATCTTTATCTCTGTAGGATTTGAAGTGGTAAATACTAAAGACTTAACTATGGACTCTAGTACCAGGAGTCCTAGTTCATGTACAACTCATCCTTATAAAGAAAAGAAGACTGATAAGCTATGCACCACTACTACACAGCCTGAACCATCCAGTTCTAAAAGCAAGTCTCACCCTAAGAAGCCTGGTGCATCATCTGTGAAGATGAAGATGGAAGTGGAAAGTGATCAAGATCAACCTTCTACTCAAAAGAAGACTCTCAGAAGGACGCCGACTGAATGCATCATGTGTGGTAGCACTTCTCATTTTGCTAAGGAATGCATCTACAATCCTAAAAGTACTATCCATATGACTAAGAAGAAGACTTCTGAGAAGAATAAGAAGATAGCTTCGAAAGGAAAATCTTTTCCTTTCGGAACCTCTAAAGTGAAGAAGAAGACAAGCGAACACTTGCCTTTAGAAGAAAATTTGGTCTCAGAAGAAAGGAATGCTTCTAAAGCTTGAAAGTTTGCTGCAGTGGATGCAAGCACTTCCAAAGGTCCAGCCTCCAAAACTTCCAAAGTGTTGAAGGTCAAGTCTAGTCTTCCAAATATGATATGGAAGATAAAGGAAGATCATGTGACTGAAAGTTCTTCACCAACAATAGCCAATGATCCTCAAAGCCTCCATATAGGATCAATCACTGTTGCGTTGTATTTAGTTCACTTTGACAAGCCCAAGACCAATAAGGCTTGGGTTTCTAAATGTAACTAACCATCTATTTTATGGAGGAATAACTAAAGACCAAAGGAAATGTATGGATCATTGATAGTGGCTGTTCCAGGCATATGACAATGATTCTTTTGTTTAAAACTTTGAGAAAAATGATGGAGGGCCAGTTGCTTTTGGTGGAGATTCAGGTGGTTACATTACTGGAAGGGGATGGGTCACAAATGGTAAGCTTAGTATTAAGAAGGTAAACTTTGTCAAGGAGATTGGGTACAATCTACTAAGTGTATCCTAATTTTATGATCAGAAAGGCAACATGCTCTTCACTGAGCATGAGTGCATTGTTCTCAAGCCCGAGGTTCTCATTCCTCAAGAGCATATCCTGCTCAGATCCTACAGGAAAGGGAACATGTACAAGATGGATTTGCAGGAAACATCCCCTTTAGGAGAAGTTTCTTGCTTTTTATTTAAAGAAAAAAAATGATGAGTCATTCCTCTGGCATAAAAGAATATGGCATGTAAACTTCAAAAACATGAATAAATTAATTAAAAATTATTTGGTAACTTGAATGCCAAAGAAAGTGTTTACAAGTGATGACCATTGTGTTGCATGCCTGAAAGGGAAGCAACACAAATTGTCTCACGAGACAAAGGACAAGAACTCCATCACTACACCCCTACACTTATTACATATGGATCTCTTCGATCCTACTAGTGTAATGAGTATAGGAAGGACCTCTTTTTATTTGGTGATCACAGATGATTTTACAATATTCACTTTAGTCTTCTTCCTTAGAACTAAGGATGAGACTCCTGAGATCTTGAGGAACTTCATTATGAAAAATAAGAATCAATGTAATCATACGGTCAAAACCATAAGATGTGATCTTGGAACTGAATTTAAGAACCAAATCCTTGATACATTTTGTGATAAAAAGGGTATTACAAGACAATATAGTGCTCCCAAGACTTCTTAGAAAAATGGTGTTGCTAAGAGAAGAAACATAACACTTATTGAAGCTGCAAGAACCATGTTATCTGACTTTAACCCACCCATCACCTTCTGGGGAGAGGCAGTTAACACTGCCTGCTATGTGTAGAATAGAGTTTTAGTAGTCTAGACTTATGGTAAGACTCCTTATAAATTGTGGCACAAAAGGAGACCTTTCATTGTTTCTTCAGATCATTTGAATGTCCTTGCACCATCTTGAATACCAAAAATCAAGTAGCCAAATTTGCAGAGAAATCATATGATGGACATTTCATTGAATACTATGCTCAAGTTAAGGTTTATAGAGTATACAATCTCAGAATTAGAGTAGTTGAGGAGTCAGTCAATATGACCTTCAACGAGCACACTCCTAGGGTGAAAGGTTCTGGTCCTGATTGGTTGTTTGATCTTGTTTTAGTTACCAACTGTTTTAACAAATCTTGTGAAGATGTTTCAGGATCTACGGGTAACTTATCAACAAGAGATCTTGACCCAAGATTTGAGTTGAGAAGACCAAGAAAGAAAAGTATTTTAGCTCCAGTGGTAACTAACCCTGCAGTAGGAATTCCTATCAGCACTACCATGACAAATTCAGCTGATACATATAAGGTGCCTACAAATTTTAGCTCAAAGGAATAGAACTCAAATGAAGGAGTTTCTAATGTAGGAGGAAATGGAGGTGGTGATCATGATCAAGAATTTCTTGATGCTGACAACCACTCCATAGAAGGCAACATTAATCATGTCACACACTCATTAGATTAAACATATCTTGATAAGTGTGCAGATATGATAGGTGGCCCTACATTACCAGATCTGAATTTCACAAATTTGGATCTGACCAATCAACTTGCTATATTCCTCAACTGAGAATTCACAAGTCACACCCCACCACAAACAACATTGGAGATGTTGACACAAGGTTAAGAACAAGAGGACAAACCCATGACAAAAATCTTTGTCTATACTCTTTATTCTTGTCCCCGATAGAGCCTAAGAAAGTTGATAAAGCTTTTAAGGATGGTAGTTGGGTTGAAGCAATGGAGGAGGAGCTGCTTCAATTCAAAAGACAAAAGTTTGGAACCTATGTCATCTTCCTTAAGGGAAGACCATAATAGGTACCAAATGGGTATTTAGGAATAAGAACGATGATAGAGGACTTATTATCAATAACAAGGCAAGACTAGTTGTGCAAGGATACACATAAGAAGAGGGGATTGAATACACAAATATTTTTGCTTCAGTGGCAAGACTTGAAGCGTTAGGATATTCCTTTCTTTTGCTGCATCCAAGGATTTCAAAGTCTAACAACTTGATGTCAAGTGTGCTTTCTTATATGGGGTGATTGATGAGGATGTGTATGTCAAACAATCACCTGGCTTTGTAAAACCAGATCATACAGATTATGTCTGTAAGCTTGATAAAGCTCTTTATAGGCTACACCAAGATCCAAGAAAGTAGTATGAGATACTATCTCAGTATCTCTATCAGCATGGCTACAAGAGGGGTACTATTGATAGAACACTCTTCATTAAAGGATCAGGGAATGACTTGATGCTGGTTCAAGTTTATATAGATGACATTATCTTTGGGTTACCTAATCCAAAGCTCTTTAAAGACTTTGAGAAGCTGATTAAGAATAGATTTGAACTGAGTGCTATGGAGGAACATAATTTTTTTCTATGAATTCAAGTGAAGCAGGTTGACAATGACATCTTCATAAATCTGTCAAAGTATGTACACGACATACACACCAGGTTTAACTTGACTGAATGTAAGGTTGCAAAGACACCCATAGCTAGAAACCACTCCCTTGGACCTGATCTTGAGGGGGAGTGTGTGGATGAACATCTCTACAGGGCTTTGATTGAGTCTCTCATGTACCTCACAGCCAGCAGGCCTGATATCATGTTTGCCATATGCATTTGTGCAAGATATCGAGCCATCCCCAAGATGTCACACCTAGTTGTTGTCAAAAGGATTCTCAGATATGTTAATGGTGCTCTAATACTAGGCCTTTAGTATCCAAAGAATTCTGACTTCAATCTGTATGCTTATACAGATAGTGAGTATGGTGGCTGCAATGTGACTACAAAGCCTACATCTAGGGGATGTCACTTCCTTGGTGGAAGTATAGTCTTATGATAACGCAAGAAACAATCCAGTGTGTCTGCATCAACTGCTGAAGCTGAATACATTGCTGCTGCTAGCTGCTGTGCTCAAGTGCTTTGGACTCAGAATAAGATGCTGGACTATGGATTTAACTTCAAAGAGATTGTCATGCATATAGACAAAAACTGTGCAATAACTATCAAAGAGAACCCTGTACAACACTCAAGGGCAAAACACATCAACATCAAGTATCATTTTATTATAGATAATTTTTAAAAGGGATTAATAAAACTAGATAAAGTAAACACAAATAAACAATATGGATGGGGAGAAGGCACTGTCTTCCAAAGTGCATGGTAGGATAATTTTAATCACTCCAGCCACCATATACACCCATCTTAGGCTGAATGATGAAGAAGGCGAATTGTCCATCCCAAAATCTAATGTGAACTAGAACTTTAGGCAGATAGGCTATGAGGGTGATTACTCAGTAAGAACCTTCAGGAGAGAAAGGTCTCCTCCCGGTAGAAGTAACTCCTCCATGTTGTCATCCACTGTCTATCAAACAAGCATGGTGGTTGGGATCAAATTCCAGAGTACCTTTCCTATATAGTCCATGGAATGGTTCAAGGGGTCAAGTTCAGGTACTCTCAATTTGTATATACAAATTTTCTTGCAAACTTATAATTCTTAGAATATTACATGTTCCCTAAATATGTTCAACACATTATTAACTATGAACTGGGCTCACAGTTAAGGGGAAGAGGTAATGTTCTTAAAATAGGATAGATCTACCTGACAATTTTAAAATTATGAGAAAGCCTACTGTGGGCTTCACATGGGTAGAAATAGCCCTAGTCCTAAAAATGTTAGAGCTCATTGTTCAAGGTGACAAGTTAGCAACACAAGCCAATGTTGAACCCATACCTTCAACATCTAATCCACCCATATAACCTCAAATAACCTTCACCTACTTAAGAAGATCCAAACAAACCCTACACAAACTACTCATGTTATGCAGTCCCCTATATACTCACCAACACAGGAAGAAGTGGACACTAGAGCTCCTACTTATCCTAAGGAGCAAACCACTCTCTTCATTTCATTGATCAGTGTTGAAGTTCCTCATGCTCAGTTTGATAAGCTCAACACCCCAACAGTCTTAAGCCTTCACTTAGATTCTCAAAACTCTAGTAAACAACCTTCAAGGGAAAGCTACCATCCCCAGCCTTTTGACCTAAACCATCCAATTCCTAACCTTGAATTCTATGATGATGAAGACATGGGCTTCAGTGAGTACCATAAGTCTCTCTTCTCCACCCTTTCTTAAGGAGATATGAATGCTCCTGACTCAACCATGTCTAGCCCACATCATCCACCCACAACTGAGGTGAATCTCCCTGAACCTGTTCAGGAGGTCCATAAAAGAGGCTCTCACTTCCACAAGTGATTACATCATTAAGACCTCAACTATGGAAACTTAGGCCATTGACACTTTAACTGAAGCTGTCATGGTGTATGGGAAATCCAACAGCCAAGAACGTAGTGCTGGTGATAAGGAAGAAGACTTTGGTCATATTCTCTTATCCCCCATGATTCTTCTAATGAATATGGGGGGGAGTCTTGAATTAAAGGTGCACGAATTGACAAAAACTTGCAACTATTTAGTTTCAATGGTCAGTCACCTGGAACCTCAGATGGCTACCTTACAAAACCGGGTCAATGACTAGCAACTTGAGATCACCGATCTCAAAGGTAAGCTAGCTGAAAGACCACTTAGGAAAACTAAACCAGGGCCATAAGAACCTATAGATGTGGTGGACCTAACCTCTAGCTCCCCTGTGTAAGAGAGTGATACTACCAAAAAGGTGGATAAAGTCCTACCTACAATCACAGAACCTGGGAGTTCTTCCCAGAGTGTGGACGTAGAGGATTCACCACCCTCACTTGCAATTTTCCATACTCATCAACCTCCTCAAGTCCATATTAATATGGAGTCACTCATTCAAAGTCTGTTTGAGGAGGATATTCCAAGGGCTATGCCTACCCCACCCTATGATACTGAGAATTAAATACTGGAATAGAGGTATGACGCTGATAGGAGAGCCCTGATACTCCTTAAACTTCAAGAGCAGCATGAAGTCTTTATTTTTAGACCCTGAAGTACTATGATAGTATTCCTCTAGTTCATATGCCACTTTACCCTCTAGTTCACTCAGAGGATTCAAGATAGGGTTGTTAAAACTAGCTCAGAGGATTCAAGATAGGGTTATTAAAGAGTTCAGACTAAGAAGAAGACAAAGGCTAGCAGGAAATGTCCTTGGTCAACTGGATGTTACGGTGGACCCTAAGATTGTCTTCGAAGGGGAAACTTGACTGAAGGCCTAGTGGTAGAATCTATGAACCTTCAGACAGGAGCTACTTTAACACCCTTTACCCTCAGTGAGGCACCAGCTGGTGAAGGTGCTTCATAACCTCTCTCTAGCCAGAGATCAAGTGTTAAACTATGCAATGAAGGCCAAATCTCTCTCCATCCTTAGTCACCAGAGCTTGTGAGTGAACTAGAGGGTAAAGTCACATGTGAACTAGAGAAAGACTCTCATAGTACTTTAGGGTCTGAAAAAACTAAAGACTTCTTGCTGCCATTTAAGTCTAAGGAGTATTAGGGCTCTCCTTTCATCATCATACGCCCATCCAAGTATTTAATTCTTAGCATCATAGGGTGGGGTTGGCATAGCCCTTGGAATACCCTCCTCAAATAGACTTTGAATGAGTGAGTCCACATCAATGTGGACTTGAGTAGGTTGCTGAGTATGGACAACTTCAAGTAAGGGCGGTGAATCCTCTATGTCCATACTTTAGGAAGAATTCCCAAGTTCTATGATTGCAGGTAAGACTTTCTCCCTGTTTTTTGTTGTATCATCCTTTTTTATAGGGGAGGTAGAGGTTAGGTCCACCATATCCACAGGTGCTTGTGGCCCTGGTTGAGTTCTCCTGAGTGGTCTCTCAGCTAGCTTGCCCTTGAGATCAGTGATCTCAAGTTCCTGGTCATTGACCCTCTTTTGTAAGGTAGCAACCTGAGATTCTAGGTGACTGATCTTTGAAACAAAATAGGTCCAAGTTTTTTTTCAATTTGTTTACCTTTAGTTTTAGACTCCTCTTATATTCATTGGAATCATAGGGGGGTGACAGAATAGCACCAAAGTCTTCTTCCTCATCTCCAACACTAAGTTCTTGGCTGCTGGGTTTTCTTTACATGATGACAGCTTTAGTTGTATTGTCAATAGGTTGAGTTGCCATGGTTAAGATCTTAAAGATGTAATCACTTGCAGAAGTGAGACCCTCTTCCATATGGACCTCCTGAATAGGTTTAGGAGATCCACCTTAGTTATGGGTGCATGATATGGGCTAGACATGGGTGAGTAAGGAGCACTCATTTCTCCTTAAGAAGGGGTGGAGAAGAGAGACTCATGGTACTCACCGAATCCCATGTCTTTATCATCATAGACTTCAAGGTTGAGAATTGGTTGGTTAAGATCAAGAGGCTATCGATTGTAACTTTCCCCTGAAGGCTGTTCACCAGAGTTTCAAGACTCTGAGTGAAGGTTTAGGTCTGTTAGAGTGGTGAGCTTATCATATTGAGAATGAGGAACCTTAGCTTTGATCAATGAAGTAATGGGAGTAGTTTACAGCTTAGGAGAAGTAGGAGCTCTAGTATCTACTTCTTCCTGTATGGGTGAGTATATAGGGGCTTGCACAAACTGAGTAGTTTGTATAGGGGTTTGTTTGGATCTTCTTGAGTAGGTAAGGGTGATTTATGGATATGTGGGTGGTCCAGATGTTGAAGGTGTGGGCTCAGCATTGGCTTGTGTTGCCAAGTTGGCACCCTGAGCAATGAGCTCTAACATTTTTGGGACCAGGGCTGGTTCTACCCCTGAGAAGCCCACAATAGGCTTTCTCATTATTTTAAAGTTGTGGGGCTTCATTTGACCCATCTTAAGAACATTACCTGTTCCCCTTTACTGTGAGCCTAGTTCACAGTTAAGAAATATCTAGGGAACATGTAATATTCTTAGGAGTCTAAGTTTGCAAGCAGATTTGCATATACCTATTGAGAATAACTTAACTTGACCCCTTGAACAATTCCATAGACTATATAGGAAAGGTCCTTTGGAAATTGATCCTAGCCTCCAGGCTTGTTTGATAGACAGTGGATGACAGACTTGATGGTGGAAGATCTTGAAATAAAATCAACAAAAGTCAATGTTAGAGAGAAAGAGAAAGATGAAATGGAATCACAAGTGGTGATTGTAGTGAAAGTGGTGTCATGGTGGTGGTGGCGGTAGTCGTGTGGTGGTGTTGTTGTCATGCCGGTGATGGTGGGACTTGGAATCATTAGTGGTGGTGGAGGGTTAATAAGATCTTCCTTGACAAAAAGAAAGAGAAACTAGATTTTAAGATAAAGACACCAACAACAAGTACAAAAGTAAAAAATATGTAAATTACCTAAATGCCCTTAATTAGATCTTTACCTTTCAAATGGCATCTATATTTTTATAATAATTTAAAGGCTCATAAGAGAGTTAAAAGGTTATTATAATTATGAAGGGTTCTTATTGGATCCCAATCCTATATATATGGTTAAAATAAAAATTTTTATTTTGCCTAAAAAACCTAAGAAAAAATGTAGTTCATTAAATTTTTTGATCTAACATTAATGAAAGGCTAAGATTTAACTGGAAGAGAAAAAAAAAAGGTGGAGGGGTGTATTTGAAATATACACATTTATTGTCTTTTTTCAAGTTCTCACACTTTGTTTAAACGTTAGATAATTTTTTATACAATATTATTTTTTTAAAATATTTAAACCATAAAATCTAGCATTTTTTTCTTTTTAATTTGAGTATAGTATTGATATACTTTTTTTCAAAATTAAACTTAACCGTACAAAATTGTGCTGTTCTATAAGAAATTGTGTTGTTTTCCATAAAATATCACATTTTAATAATAAAATAACACATGATTTACAACAAAAACCACCATATTTATGTGGTGAAATACTACAATATTATAAAACAACACTAATAAAAATTCATATTTTAGTATTAAATACTATAAAAACAGTAAAAAATAAAATAATAGCACAAAAATAACATAAAAGCACAAAAACCGTAAAACGTCACAATATATTTTAAGTAGTAGAAATCACAAACCAACACAAAAAGAATATTAAAGATAACGAAACAATACAACAAACAAACACATCAAAACAACACAACAAACCAAAACATTTAAACAAAATAGCGATGTGAAATGTATTGAAAAGTTAAGTTGTTTGATATTAGTAATTAGTATTTTTAATCATCTTATTGAGTGTTAACAATAAGTTTTTACACAAGCTAATAGAAATATCTATGTTAGTTGGCTATATTAATATTACTTTATTCAATGTATATATGGGAAGAAGTAGAACGAAATAGTTTTATTACCATCATACGCTTTTTTTAGACTTTTTAGGAAAAATGATTTTTCTATTTGAACCACCCCTACATACATACATACATACACACACACACACACACACATATATATATATGTATATGTTGTTGGGTTTGTTGGACCTAAACAATGTTGTTTAACCATTTTAAACAAGAAAACGCAGCGGAATATGAACTTAATATCGTATTCTATAATCTGAAAATTAAAGTTCATAACATTATTTCAACAAACCCAAAGACAAAGGATCATATATATGTGAATAGATTAGTTATCAAGAAGCAAACAAAACAACCAAATCAACACAATGAACTACCTTTTAG
>BJCO01465400.1:0-13529 GCA_018326465.1 Flaveria floridana | reverse complement strand
TGTACATTGAGGTCTTGGGGTCAAACCTTTCTACTTTATGTACTTTTATCCTTTTTGTAATATATTAGGATATGAGTTATGGCATGTCATAGTCACTAGTCAAAAGGCAATCTACCTTTTGACTCTACATGGATTTTGTTGTCTAGTTCATGTATCCAGCTGACCTTCAAAGTATGGTCGTCTGTAGGTTGTATTATATAGTATCTCAAGTCTTGTAACTTATCAGAGGGTGCAATGCTTATGCCTGAATACTTGTAACTTTGAACTTGAGAAGCAATATACAGCATCCTTGAAAACCAACTACTTGTGTAGTTATCTTGTTCTGTTCTGTTCTAAGTTTACTTGTGTTCTTTGCATCACCATAACCAGTTCCTTATTTGATCTGTTAAGTGTTCTAATACACTCTCCTCATTGTGTTGTTGTGTTGTAAGTGCCACCCTTCAACCGGTCCTATAGATTTAAATACAAATAATAATAAAATAAGATAAAACCCCCACCCCTTAATTTGTTCTCTCTAATTTATTCTCATTAAAAAAAACAATCATCCTAAGTCCCCAACCCCAATCAAATCGCCAACTCCACCAGCCTCTCCGGTCGTCACCTCCACCATCCTCTCCGGACGCCACCTCCACCACCGAAGTACCGCCTCCCTGTCTCCACCCCCATCCCATCTCTCTCTCTCATGTCTTATTCCACCAACATCACTCACCACCACCACCTGAAACCCGTCAGCCCTACTATTGTGCATCATCATCGACCACCAGTCATCTTGTTCATCTTGCACCACCATCACACCTACAACACCACCACCACCACGTCATCTAATCTCTTTTTCTCTCTCATATCAGTATAATTATTTTTTATATAATTTTTTATTTATTTTTTGTTATATAATTATAATTTATATTATTAAAATTTATGATAAAAATTTATTAATTTGTATTTAATATCTATATTTAAATAATATAACATATACTAAAAAATTATACGTATAACAAATTTAAAATTAAATGCTAATTACAAAAAAAACGTCCTTTAACTTAGGTTTAGAATTTCAATAGGGTAAAAAAGACTAAAATGACATTGACTTAACAGAGAAATTTAACGCCCGGTAGTGTAAAGGACGAAATATGTTATAAAAATTAAAAACAAATGATGGTTAGAGTATTTTTTGAAAATAGAAGATGATTCGTGTAATTTTCTATTAAACTAAGGGACGTGTTTTGTAATATTTTTCTATGTGAATAGGGAACGACAAAGAGTATTGTTGTTTGAATTATTCACAACCAAAATGAAAGCAATTAATAAATCTTCCTTAATTGTATTGGATTTCAAAGGAAATCTACTCATAGCCCTCAACACTTTCAATTATTAAGTTTTACCATGAACATCAAATATAACAAAATCTATTTAATATTTTTAATGCAATATATTGTAATTTTTGACCTAATAAAAAAAGTAAAAGATTAATTTTCACCATGAATTACAAAAATTAAAACCAAAAATCATCTCTAATCTTAGTTAATTCACAATCACCTTCACAGCAAAGGCATCCCTTCATTATGTTGAGTAATATGAGTTATTTCCTTATTTTTGTTCTTCTTATCTTTTAACTCGATACACTTGCATGTAAAGTGATCAAGTTCACCACATATAATACCTGAAGTTACTTCTATCTCAGTTTCCTTAATCCCTTCCATGTTGTTTTTCTCTTCTATCAAACCCTCTTCCTTGGTCCCTACCATAACTTTGATTTCATCACTTCACCCCTTTTCATAGTGCCAACTTTTAGTATCATCAACCATTTGATTACTGGAACTTGCTAGTATAAGTTTACCTTGATCATCTTCCGTTTATTCATCCTGACTTTTTAACCATTCTTCATAAGCTTCTATTCTTCCTACTTAAAGGATTTGTTTTCAAGTTTTCAGAATTCCTCTATAGAGGCCATAATTGGTAGAATCTTCTTTTGAACTGAATTGAGTAACTTTCTGTTAGTAACTTTGTCCTCAAGGCTTAAACTAAGGATATTAAACTTCGTTGCTATGTGTGTTAACTTACTTGAAAAATCATCCATTTTCAGTTTATTTGATTTCTAGTATCTTCATCTTACTTCTTAGAGTTCATAGCAAGCCTTCTGTACTCTCTACTTTTAGATGCCAACCCTTGATTGAGACACAAACATCCTTTTCATCCTTGGCATTTGAAACCTAAATAAAATATCCTCGAGCAATGTTTGAAAAATAAAAGCCTAATGTCAAGGACTGATGTGTTCAGTTCTCATATGGCACTTAGATCCATTCTAAGTCAGCCTTCTTGATCTTGAATGGATAGTTTTCTATAGTGAAAGTCTTGCAAAGGAATGTTAGATTTGTAGTACGCACATGGAATGTTTGTGACGTGTGATTACAACACAAGTATTAAGCTTGTATTACTATGAACACAAGTACAAGACTTTATGTTACAACAAACTTAGGTGTGTGCAAATGAAGCAGCACCTTCCTATTTATACTATCCTCTATTACTCTAGATTCTTCTATATCTATATTTGTTTATAAAAATATCTAAGACTATATATTTACAAGGATTTCTCTAGATTCCTCATTATCTTTCAAGGTAGCTCCATGGCTGATTTTTATAGTCCTTTCTAAAGTATGTTCAGATATTTTAGGGCTGCTCTAGTTTATTATTCTTATCAGCCCTTAAAGCATGGTTTCTAGCATATTGTGGGGCGTTCTAGAGTCTTCCAAGGCTGCCATGTTGCTGTAGAATTATGTGGGCTATTCGAGAGTCTTTCGGTCAGCCTTTTGTATTCACAATTGATAAAAATTAGGGTGTTGCGATCTGCGTTTTGGCGGGTCGTGACATCTCCCCCACCTAATGCCATGACGTCCTTGTCGTGTTCCCTAGATGCCCCATGAGTTGACTTCATGAGTTGTATGATTGAGATGGTTTTGTCTCGTCACCTTGTGTTTGACTCCAAGGTAGCGGTATGCACTTGATCTCCTTTGATGATGTACATGGTGTTTATGAATGTTACTGGGAAGGCTTTGGCTTTTTGAAAGAAGTCCATCCCTAGCACGATATCATAGTTGTCTAATAGAACGACTAAGAAGTGCAACTTTCCTGTCCACGTGTCGATCTTTATCTTTACGCCTCATGCTACTCCTTCTATTGGCTTGGTATTTCCTGAGGCGGCCTTAATCCATCCTTCCTACGTGGTGATCCTTAAGCCAAGTCTTCGAGCCTCTTCTGATAAGATGAAGTTGTGGCTTGCTCCGGTATCAACGGACGATTTCACAAATTGCCTTTTTGTCTCCATGTTTACAAACCAAATCCTCTTTGATTTTGTCTTTATGTTGCCTTTAATAGTTGTGTGGTTCGATTGATTTACCATCATCAAGGGTTTTCCTTCAATTGTACTTAAAGTATTAAGCAGTTGAAGTTGTATTGCTCTTAGACGAACCTCCTTCGGTTCTAATGGTTTATCATTAGATCTAATCAAGGCTATTAGTCTAGCCTTTTTCAGAAAATCCCGCGATTGTATGGTACATCGCAAAGAAAACATCCTTTGATTCTTTGTACCTCCTTTCCATATCTTGGAGGTTGTTAATTATCTTCTCTTCGATTTTGATTTTGGTTACTATTATGGGGTCTCTCTCCCCTACCTTTTTTATTGTTATCATCCGTAATGATGGGTTTTTGTGATCGCCTTTCATTATGGTCAATCAAGCTTTCAGCAACAACGATGGTTGAAGACAAGTCTTGAATATTTCATCGTCCAAGCTCGGTTCTTGCCCATGTTTGTAAGCCATCGATGAAGTATATAAGAGAGTCCTTTGGTGACATATCCGGAATTTCTAGCACAAGGGTAGTGAAATCTTTGACATAGTCCTTGACGCTACCCTTTTGCTTTAGATTACGAAGTCGGATCTTTGCTTCATGTTTAATGTTTTCCAGATAAAATTGTTTCTTGATTTCTTTTATGAAATCAATCCTAGTTTGTATGGTGCACGTACCTTTATCAATCTCCATGTGCTTTCGTCGCCACCATATCGCTGGGGTCTCCTTCAAGTAAAAAGTCACCGTCTTGATCTTCTTAGCGTCATTGACAATATCGATGGCCTCGAACTATTGCTCCATCTCCCAAAGAAAGTCATCCATAACCCTCGCCTCTCGTTTTCCAACAAATGGTGATGGTTTGGGGATGTCTACCTTTGTAAAGGCATGAATTATGTTGTCATATCCGGTTGCTAGTGCGCTCTTGCAAACACTTAGTTCAGTTTGCAAGTCTTTGATTTCTCTCTTAATGTTAGCTTTGAGTTGACCCAACTCTCTTGTGAATGCCTTTTCCATCTCCTTCTTTATCAAGGAGAAGGCGAGTTTGAGATCGCTTCTCATTTCATTAAAGTCATTGCCTAACAACTTAATATGTTGCAAAGAGTCATAGGTGTGTGTTTTGAAGATATCTACTTCAGCCTTGAATTCATCCATTTCGTTTTTGAATTCAGACAATGCTACCTCAACATCTTCAACTCTTTTGTCCATGCTTGTAACCAAGTCTTTGGACATGCTTCGAGTTCTCTTGTCGCCTTTACGAGTATCCTCCCGTACATGGGTCTCGTCTTCGGCAACACTTACGACTACAACCTTCTCTGGATTAGATGCAATCCCAATGAGTTGACGCGGCTCTGATACCACTTGTCATGGACTGATGTGTTCAGTTCTCATGCGGTACTTAGATCCGTTCTAAGTCACCCTTCTTGATCTTGAATGGATAGTTGTATGCAGCGGAGGTCTTGTAAGGGAACGTTAGATTTGTAGTACGTTAGTGGAATGTTTGTGATGTGTGATTACAACACAAGTATTAAGCTTGTATTACTATGAACACAAGCACAAGGCTTTATGTTACAAGAAACTTATGTATGTGAAAATGAAGCACCACCTTTCTATTTATACTATCCTATGTTACACTAGATTCTTCTGTATCTATATTTGTTTATATAAAATATCTATGACTAGATATTTGCAAGGATTTCTCTAGATTTCTCATGATCTTTTAAGGTAGCTCCATGATTGATTTTTATAGTCCTTTTTACAGTATGTTAAGATATTTTAGGGCTGCTCTACTTTATTATTCTTAGCAGCCCTTAAGGCACAATTTCTAGCATGTTGTGAGGCGTTCTAGAGCCTTCCAAGGCTGCCATGTTGCTGCAAAATTGTGCATGCTGTTCCGGAGTCTTCCGGGCAGCATTGTTGTCTTCACAAGTACCCCCAATTAATAAATATTAAGGTGTTGCAATTTGCTTTTTGACGGGTCGTGACACTTAGCTATCTTGTTCTTTCTACTTTCAATTGTTGCCCTGTTACCTATTCAATTGTCTCCGATAACGTATATGCTTAAAAATTTGATTACATCATAACTGCTTAACTTGTATAATTTGTGGATGTTAATTTAGGACATTGCAATGAAATATTACCTTGCTCTCTTGGTAGTTCCACTCTTGCTTTGTCATTCCGACTAAAAGTTGTTTCTTTTTACTCACTTTTCCGTTGAATTTGCTTTGATCTTGCAACTTAATTATAACCTGGTTCGTTCTCTATGTATTCATTCTTTCTTGATGTGTTTTTCTTGCTTTATTCTTTCTATTCACTTTTTGTCATTCTTTCCTTATTCTTATGTTGTTTTATTCTTGCTGATCTTCTTATCACAAACTTGTTGTCTCGGTCTTGCTCTAACCTGTTAAATTTCTTAATCTTGGTAATTTTCATGGACTCAACAAGATTGAACCTGACTTGCTTCCTTGCAGCTTTCGGCCAAACCTGTCATGCTTGATTTGCTTCTCACCCGAAAAAACAAACCTGCTCGATCACCTATTATTGCTTGCATACTCAATCTACAATCCACGAGACAAACATGACACTCTGATACTAATTGTTGCCTAGAAAGCCACAATCGACCCATAAACCAAACAATAAAATAAAACAAAACAAAAGATGATGCAAAGTTTGTTTCGATCAATAATGATCGGCACTTTTATTAAATTCAAACCGAATGATCTTCACCTTGATTACAACATGTGACCCCTTAAATAAACCCACAAAACAAATCATAAACTAACTTAAAGTACAACTTACTAGATAAACCTCACAACTAATTCAAGATAAACATACTTGACTTGATATTTCTAAACATTAAAACTATTGATAAATACTAATTAATTAAACTAGCAAACTAAGACTCACAATATAACACAAAAGGCCCCTAAAAATTTCAAATCTTGCAGCTGGACATATTAGAACTCTCGACCCAACAAAAAGTCAGTTTAATCTTCCACTATGTGTTACAAAGTTTAGGTCCAACATTATCTATTTAACTTTACCTTTCTAAAGTTCAAGAAAATATTCTAAGAAAACATGAATCATATGGTTTGTTGTTATCCCTTCTCAATCAGAAAATGCACCATTTTTGGTTTGATAATCTGAACCAACATCCCGTCTTCAAAGTCACTTCTGCATACCTGCACAACAAGCCATAATTAAGTGTCTAAGAACAACATGTAACCAAGTCAAGCTTAAGTAGCAACTGAGTTCCTATGGACGGATATTTCTAATTAAAATGTTTATTTGCCTTTTTTTTGGATTTTCTGCTATCCGTCTCTGATATACCATAAATACTTGAGCAGTCGATGGAAGTCAGTTTTCTAGTAGTGATAAAATGAAACCTGTTTTTATCGGCAATAGTACAACGTCTACTATCGTTGTATGATCTGCTACTGATGCTACTTCTGTCTTCGACAAAATACCTATTCTTACGTTGTTTCACATCAACATGACATCTCTTTAAGCCATCGATTGAACTACTTCGAGTAACCGGATGTTTCTTGGAGCCAAAAGAACTCGGGACAAACATCTTGAGAAGAAAAACTCCGGTGTCAAGACTCACACTCCTTGAAATCGGGCCTGCTTTCGGGCTCTTCTTCTTTCCCTTCAACTCGGGCTTCATATCAACCATGTGTTCCATCACCAACCCTGAATGATCATCGGGCTCTTTTGCGACTATATCTTTTAGCGACAACTCAAAGCATGATTCAGGCAAGTCGTTCATCATTTCCATTAGCTCTTTCCTTGCTTCAACCATTGTTTTATTGGGAGATGATGGTGAACTTGTGGCATTAGAATGAATGTTTTTGGACCAAAGGGGTGGTGAAAACTCTGAAGGGTCTTCATTTTCATCATGGTTTCGATGATATTTCCTTTTTGGGATGTCACAAAATGTGAAATCTGATGGTTTTTCGATGGAATTGTAATTTAGTTGAGATGACATGTTCTGGTTAACATGCACCTCATCAAAGGCAAGCATTGTTAATTAGGCTGAATTGTGTTTTTGGAGATGGGTACTTATAGGAGGAAATATGTCAACTTTTTTAATTTCTAACCTATATATTTAAATAGATAAAGTTATCTAATTGTTTGTAATACATCATAGCAACCACTTATTTGTTTTTGTTTACCATGGAAATACTTTATAGAGTCATACATCTAACATAGTGTGACGTACCCAAGCATACTAACTATGAAGTTCTTTTCTTATTTATAATTAAAAAGCTTAAAATGTTAATGGTATTTGAGTTTGATCATTATTATGAATCCAACGTGTGTAGACGTTATATCCCCACGGACTCATCATCCTCAATAATATTTACCCCATCATCTTGATTAATATGAGATTCGACTAAGACGATAAAATAATACAAGATATGAAAATTTGCCAAACGAGTAGTTTATCTGTAGTTAAACACTTAAGCTTATTATTTATTTTTATTTTATTTTTTATTTTTTTGGTATTTATATGACAACTTTATAACCATTATTCTTGATATTTGTACAAGAACAATAATCCTACCTAAAATATCCCTTAAGAAAACTTATATTTCTAACCACAAAAATTGTTTGTTGAATTTTGTTTAGTATAATGACTTAATATTGAAAATTAATAAGTTATCGTTTTCAAAACGCAATTGGATTTGACAAATACAAAATTTTAACATACTAAATTAATAAGTTATCGTTTTCAATACTAACAATTTAATCAACAATACTTCTAACATTCACTTTCTTTAGCAAGGAAAATCTCTCTGCATAATCAACATAGATTTATGTCTGACTTTCACGCTATTTCCATCATTTATAATGATGATTAATGTAAGCGAAATGAAAAAAAACATACCTTCATCTATAAGTGTAAATTAAATGTTAATTTATGATGATAATACGAGTGAGATTGCCTTTAACAATAAAAATTTAAGTTAGAAGTATTACATGCAATATGAATTATTATCGCTCAACGAGCCATAATTTATATTATCAAAATCCAATTTGCACTTTATAACAGTAGTCTTACTTTACTACCTGAAATACTCCTTTTACTAAGATATATTCTAAAATCGTTATTAAAAAAAATATTTAAGGAACAATATAACATATTTTATAAATATAAGCTTACCCCAAAGGACACTCCAATCTAAGTAGACTAGACTTAATGTCTTAATCTTTGAAAGTGATGTATGCCGTCTAAGAGGGGTTTGAAAACAAGAAGGCGTGACTCACTTTCTTCCATTTGGCAAAATTGATTAAAAAATATATTACTGTGTGTATATAGATATTTAATTATGATACAAAGATTGTTCTAAATTTGTCACATAAGGCTAATTTACAAAGCTCTAAAAGTGGCAATAAAAAAAACAGAGTAAACATATAAGATAATGCGCGAACCACTTATATTCATAATTAAAACATTTACATTAAAATAAATAATAAAAAATAATTAAGTATAGGTCGAGAAAATAGTAAAGCCAAAATCAACACTCACGATAAAGAAATTTGAATCCAACTAATCAAAAACCTATGTTTTAGGTTTGAAAATTTTATCACTCTTTTATCTTTCTCTGTCGCAGGTAACTTCTTTCATAATGTCTTGAAGATGGACATAGTGTTAAGAAGATAAATGTCTAATGCACCATCATTGATATATAGAGGTTTTATAGGGAACATATTTCATTTGGCTCAATTTGACATAGGTTACCACTAGAAATTGCTACGCGTGTAATGTTTTCAAATGTTTACTCTTGATGTTGTAATTTTAATTAAAATTATATTTTTATTTGATTATGCAAATCTCTACTTGATTTCTTCATGTAACATTCCGAAATATCGAAGCGAGCAATTTAGTAATAACATGTTAAGTTGGGGGTTATATATATAATTAAAAAAAAGTTATGTGCCAAATTACCTTATGGGCTAAGGGTTTGATGGGTTTAAGGGCCTATAACTACCCATTAAACACCCATAATCAGCCACGTTCTTCCCTACTTGCAACCCAAGCCACCAACATTTTAGAGAGAGAGAATAAAGATAGAAAGTGGAGAAAAAATCAAAGATTTGAAGTTTCCTTGACTCAAGGATTGAAGATCTGAGTATTGGTGCATCAAACATCAAGTAAAGAGCAAGAAATCCAGGTAAGAATCATCATCCACACATCTCTTTAGAACAGATCCGGATTCTGGGGTTTTGGGTTTTAAAAAGTTATAAAGAATAGTATAAATGTCATATTTTTACGTATGAAATCATGTAAAAACCTTAGATATATTTTCATGGATGAAAAACTAAGGGTTTGGACGTAAAATGTTGAGATTTTGGGTTAAAAACAAGCTACTTCGTCATTTTTATACGTCCAGCGAAATTGCCAGTTCTTCCTGCGAAACTGTGAGTTCTTCCTACGAAACTATGAGTTCTTCCTGAGAAACTTTGAGTTCTTCCTGCGAAAATAAGACAATCTCCTTACAGCAAAACTATAGTTTCGCTGGTAATTTCGCAAGTGCATAGGTAGACCCGTAGATTTAGCGAATCTAGAAAATTCCAAAGAAAGTTAGGTGAAACTGACAACGAAACTGTCATGCGAAACTGCTGCCAAACTGTGTAGAAAATGACATGTTTCCGCGTTAACTTATATGCAAACCGTGTGCCATGATCCCAGCGTCACCCCTTGGACCCCACTAGGGTCTGTTGCCCCTAGAACCCCGCTATCAGGGGTTGCCGCCCCCGAACTCCCGCTGTCCCGCGGAGGGTTGGTTATACTGTTTGTATTCTTTTGTTGAAGAACATGAATATATGGACTTTGAGTTAATTCTTAGCATGTATAAGTATATGCATAACTAAAGATGAAAGTAAACCTAAAGAAATGTTATTGAGCTCATAACAATGTACCGTTACTAAAGTAAAGTCTTGCAAACAAAGGATAAATGAGAGTTGCATTTGTTGTGCTCTCATGAATAAAGTAAAGTCTTATGTTCATCATAAGTGTGGCTAAAGTAAAGTATTGTGTTCAGCATAAGTAGGGGTCTGGCCCTTGGGCAGATCCCAAGACATAGTAACCGGGAATTAATGGATAAAGGAGAGTAATAGATAATAAACAAACGAAAGTGTTAATGATAAAGTATTGATAAAGTGACAGTCTATGTATGGTATATGTTTGTTCTTGTGATGACTACTTTGGAATGATAAAACTAACATATCTCACTAAAAGATTATCTGATAAAGTAAACCTAGAACTCACTCAGTAAAGCTGACTTTTATATGCATATTAGTTTGATAGGTGAGCTGTTAGGCTTAGAAGGATGGGAGCATGGATCCAAAGCTTTTTGGAAACTTAAGACTGCCATCCCAAATCTTAGAAGATTGTTAAACACTCTTTTAAGACTTGTTTGATGTATTTAAGACAATGTTAATGTTTTCTTTGAATTGTGTCATGACGAGTTTGAATTAAAGTAATTTCTGCTGCAATGTTTACTTTGAGTAAATGCTTTAAATCTCTGATATGTTATGAATGACCAACTGTTAGGCTTGCTAGAACCAGGGCCATACACTTCATGAGCATGTTCCATGTCTTCTACTGACATGTTTTGTACCGATGTCTATATTTATAACATCAACTTATGCATGGTTGTCAAATTATGCATGTTTTTAGGCTATCAGGAATGTTACCTAGGCACCTGTTGAGCTGTACACTATATCATTCACAATTAAACAAACGAGCATCACCGATGGAATATTACCGGCATATCACGTCTGTGGAAAATCTCCAACGAACTCTGATGGGTCGTACTTTCCTAAAAAAGTTTAAAAATGTAAATAAATTAATAAGCTTAGTAATAGCCATTAAATAACAAAATACTGCTAACGAAGAAGCTTCTCATTGTCAAGACAACAGATATAGACAATTCATTAATGATGATGTTTAGAGGGAAGAATACAATTTTGTCATTTTGGAAGGAACTGATTGTCGATTGAAAATCTATTAGTACATATCGTTGATTTTGAGGATAAGATTTTGGATTGGATTCATGCCTAATTTTTTAATGATGTTTTAGTATGGGCCCCTATGAGACACATATTCTATATGTAAAACATTCTTAGGTGGTTCCTTTAATCGGTCACAAAGATCATGAGGTAAACCTTAAGTATTTCAATTCAAGTCTGAAAATGGTATCTCCTTATACTTTGGATAGAGAATGGTAAAAATAGATATGCCAGATTCTTGTTAGCGGGTTTGTTGAAAATGTTGATCTTGAAATTTAAAGACACTGGCATGTTGACGTATTCTAACATGAACATGATCTAGAACTGTAGATGCAATCCTATATTAGGAGTATGTTCCCCATACATGCACTAGGCACATGGTTGGGCAAACATATAAAGACCAGGGCATGTGTAATATCTATAAAACATAATATAATTTGTTTGTAATATCTAAAAATATAATATGTAGCTTGTTTATATAGCCAAAACAACCAATCAACACATGGCATGGCTCATCAACGCATAATAATATAAAGTATCCACATACAAGGATCAATATAACTAGATTGAGTTCATATGACTTGAATTGGGTTTATGTTGTCAAAACAAATCACCATTACATGGCATGGCCTAATAAAGGTCAAAAGTGTAGAATATCCACATAGAATGATCAGTATGAGTAAATTCACTTGTCATGACTTGGTGTGGGTTTGTGTAGCCAAACCAATCCACCAACTTAAAGCAAGACCCATTAAAGAATACCGTTGTAAAGTATCCACGTATTATGATTAGTAGGACTAAATTGACTTGTTACATGTGTTGTGTAGCTAAAACAAGCCACCAACATTTGGCTAGGCCCATCAAAGGCTAATAGTTAAAAGTATCCGCATACAACAATCAGTAGGACTAAATTGACTTGTTACGATCAGGGGTGGGTTTGTGTAGCCAAAACAATCCACTAACTAACATAAAGGGCCTAATGTGACAACCCTAAAATTTGTTTGATTTCATAAAGCACAGCAAAATTATTTTTAGTATGAAAATATATATTCATGATTTCATACCTACAAATTAATTATTAAAATACACATAATTATATTGTTTATCTATGTATATATGCATAAACCTTATGAAAATATATATGAATTATGTCCTTAGTATGACATATGTTTGAATATATACATATGACTGTACGTATGCATGTTACGTGCATGCTTACACATTAATAAGTTACGAACGTATGAAAGGGTAGGTGTACCCAAAACTCACACATATGTATATATATCTACAAATTTGGACGTATGCATGTTTGCATGCATACACATAAAATTAATTAGCTATGTATGCTTGTATGTAAGGTACACCAAATTCATACATACGAGAACATATATACAAGATTTGACGTATACATATATATGTACATAAATAATGCTTGGAAAACCAATATATATCTATGCATATAACCTCACTATATATATATGTTTTGGATATATAAATATTTACACATCAAACACAACTTAACTTAAACAAAACTTAAAAATCTAAAACTAAAAACACTATTAAGATACATGAATCTTCATTTCTTGGACATTACCTCTCGGTTGATTCTCAAAATGCCACCATATGATCCTAAGTCAACCTATCATCATTACTAGATGATTAGGTGGACATCCTAAGAACATATGCATGCATCTTATCAAAATTGCCAACATGTACTTATAATTTTTTTGCTTTCACACCCAAGCATCGGATATTTCTTGTGTTCACACACCATTCCACCATAATCATTACTAGGAGTATTAGGTGGACAACTTTTGAAAACACATCCATGTATCTCGATTTCTTGCAATAAACTAACACCTCCAAGGACACTAAGCCCATACCTATGGGTAACACCTCATCAAAGGGTCATCATTACTAAAAAATAGGTGCCAAGCTCTCAACTAGAGCATGGTGTGAACAAGACTTCTTTAAAACCCTTGGACAAAAAGCAAACCATCACCACCTTGCCTTTGTCTCTCTCTCTCGGTTTCATCTTAACATACACCACCCACAATCGACCACCATCATCTTTATCTACCATTTAACCACCTTCCTTCACCTTAATAAAACTCTTATTCGCAGAAACACACAACAAAACCATCACCTTGTTTTTCCTCTCTCGGATCCTT
>BJCO01465399.1:0-16306 GCA_018326465.1 Flaveria floridana | reverse complement strand
CCCTAGCGGCGATCTAACCCTAGATTGGGACACAACCCTCATGTCGACGTTCGATTAGTCGTCGAGGAACCTCCGGCCGTCGGTGGGTCATAACACCTCACCCAAAAAGGTTGATTAGGGCATAGTGCTATGCAGAGGTTAATTAGATTCACCCCTAAAACAGAGCAGAAAACAGAGCTTATGGTACGGATTGATTCAAGGTGTATCCCTCTGCTTATGGAACATCGCTCACGCTGTCGCATTATGGTATTCAACAGTGTTAGTCGAAAAGAATCAAGCAACTTTCGAAGACGGAATCCGATCGTATCAAATCTTTTCCCTCACAGTACCCTCGATCACCGAACTATGGACCCTAATACCAACAGTGATTTCAGCAGTCAATGTGTTAACCCCAGTGTTTCAAACCCTTGATCGGAAAACCGAAATCGACCCAGATGAGCCCGAGAACCCACCGTCGAACAAGATCATCGGAGAAATCGAGTTTCGAAACATCGATTTCAGCTACCCATTACGACCGGAGGTGAAGATACTGGACAATTTCAGCTTAAAGATCGAACAGGGGTCAAAGGTAGCTCTCGTCGGACCAAGTGGCGCCGGAAAGTCGTCGGTTTTATCTCTGATTCTAAGATTCTATCACCCCTCAAACGGAACGATATCAATCGACGGAAGAGACATCACACACTACAATTTGAGAAACTTAAGAAAGCAAATCGGATTAGTACAGCAAGAACCACTGTTATTCAGCATATCGATTACAGTGGGTGGTCCACAAAATTTTTTTTTAATTTTTTATTCTTAAGGGTAATTTAGTCTTTTTAACAACAATTTTAACCGGAAAACTAACAGTGTTAAGTCATCCGGACTAAAATGGAGATAAAAATGAAACGTATAGACTCAAATGAAGATAACACGAAACGTTAGGGGGCGGATGGCAATAGATAAAAATGAAACGTATAGACTCAAATGAAGATAACACGAAACGTTAGGGGGCGGATGGCAATTTTGAAACTGCAGGGATTCAAGTGGTTAAAATGAACAAACGTCAGGGATGCAAATGGTAATTTACTCTTTCTTTTATTTTTCGATATATTTTAGTTGGAATTAAAATAAGTACGACCATAAGCTCGATGCCCGACTTAATTATTCATTAACAGTTTGTTGGTTAGTATAGCAAATGAACGAAGGGATGTTGTGTTCGTCATTGACGTTCGTGAGCGTTTAATAATATGTTTGTTTTAAGTTCGTTCGTGTTAGTTTAATTATCTTTTTTTTATTGTTGTGTATATGATTGTTATTTTAGGTGTTTAATTTTGTAGGTGATTGTGTTTAAGTTTTATGATTAAAAAATATTGTTTTCTATTTTTAAGATAGGGTGTGTTCTTTAGTGTTCATGTCATTCATTAAGAAGCTCAATTCCTTAATATCGAACACGAACAATAAATTTCATTTGATTATGAGTTCGTGAATACGTTCAATTCTAAACAGACGAACATGCAGCGGCGGAGCTTGAACATCCCTGTAAGGGAGGCGGGGGCGAAACTAAATTTTTTAGGAGGACGAACTCGATATTTATATAAAAATTTACACTATCGCCCCAAAAATTTACACTAATGGACTAAAATTTAACATTACCGACGAAAGAAATAGGGCCCCCCGTCCCTCACTATCCTCCGTCATTACGAACATAAACAATACTTCGCTCGGTTTAGCTTTTACAACTCTGATTCTAATGATAGTTGTGAAAGAAGTATATCTCTTTCAATATTTATAATTTGCTTGTTTTTATATAAAACCAATGGTTTGCCTCTCGTGATATATTCGAACGCTATGTGTGGTTATAGTAAAAAGTATATTTGATTTAAAAAATCTAATAACAGTTATGGATTTGACATACGTCATTGTATTGTTTTTTAGAGGATGGAATTCTGGTCGATGTGTTAGATACCTCGATTTATTTTGAGTTACAGATATTTTGTTAGCATCATGTCATATATTAATCATTATGTTTTACATTTTTGATAATTTTATGTTATTTTTATCATTGTTTATTATGTACTAGCTTTAGTAAACCCGTATATTACACGAATTGAATAAAAAATATAAAATAGAATGAAAATTTATTAATTATAAAACGATATTCTAAAATAAGATATGATTGAAATTTTTTTATAATAAATAAAATAAAAATTTTGTTTCGAAACAAACATTTTTTAAAATTTCATACTTAAAAACTTTTTTCTTATAACTCTCAATTTTAATTATTTTTTGTTTATAACACTTTTACTTTTTAAAAACACGAATTATAAAATATTTTATATTTTTTAAAAAAGTTTGATGTTATAAAAAAAATTCTAATTTTGTGAAAAATTATTTCCTTAGAAATAACGTTAGTAAAAATATCTTTTGCTTAATTTATTAAAAAACTATTTTAATCTACAAAAATTAAATAATATTATTAGTAATTAATGTGAATATTAAATAACAGAGAGAAGCGGGAAAAATTTAGGAGTTGTTTGCAACTTCTGAATGGATAAGTACTGAACGAATAAGAGGTCTGAACCAATAAGTGTTGAACCAGATTAAGTCTGTTTGATTGGATATCTGAATGACTGTATAGAATGACTATTTTACCCATTTGAATTACTTCTTAATAAATATAATTTATCTGTTTGGTTATTACTCCTAATAATAAATAATTATTAAAGAAATAAAATAAAAATCATATTAGAAAATCCAAATTACACATCATTCCTTCTTGAAAACATACCAAATCCAAATAGACATTAATAATTTGCATACAAATTTGGTTTTAAGCATTTTACATTAGTTGAGTTGCTATCTCATCACGTAAAGTAGTCATATGCTAAATGCCTTGCGAGCCCCATTCCATGTCATGAATAAACTGGCGATCGTTTTGCTCCTCTTGCATATCTCCAAAACTTTGATTTTAAGTAATCATAGCGGTTCTTCATTTGTTTTTGATCCACTATAAACTCATGTTCTGTTTTCAACGTTCAACAACATTCCTCCATGAAATCGCTTTCAGGTTACTACCCTCACGTCCATGAAGTGCAATTTCATGAATACATGATTGTAGAAATGTTTTATCGACTCCTTCGTGCTTCCAATTAATCCTAATATTTTTTTCAGTCATTTCTTTAGAAGAATCTATCAATTATAACATGCATTATAAAAATTAAAAGAATTAACCATATCATAGAAATACAAACCAAACTAACATTAATGTTTATGAACCATATCATACAAACCAACCAAGTTAAAACAAACAAACTTGCAACAAAACAATATCACAAACTATACATAAAGAGTTTGTCCAACCTAAATGATAAATATTATAAAGAAACAACACATAATACAACTGAAATTGAATCATCAATGTGAAGTTAAACTTCATATGCATAACATATTCATGGAAATGAACTTCTCAAGTCAACTCCCTTGTTCAAAAATGTTCGTTTTTCACCAACAAGCATCAATGTTCACTATGCTATAACCAAACACTTAACACATGTATCAGAATGTTCACTTTGTTATAACCAAACACTTAACACATACATCAAAAACCAACAAAACTTGCAGCCATGGCCAACCTCAAAATACCCAAAATTCACCCAAAATTCCCCCTAGAAGACCTGCCATGGTCGCCCACCACCGATAACCTGCCATGACCGACCCCAAAATGCAAAAAGCTGGCCATGGTCGACCCCCAATCGGCAGTCACCGAAGAAGGCCAATAGAAGGGGGCGAGAAGATGGCTGAGAGAAGGGGCCTGCCATGGTCGACCACCATCTATAACCTGCCATGGCCGACCCGAAAATGCACAAATCGGGCCATGGTCGACCCCCAATCGACAGTCACCGAAGTGGGCCGAGACAAGGGGCGAGAAGATAGCCGATCGAAGGGGCGACAAGATGTCGGAGAAGGGGCGAAGAGGCTGAGAGAATGGGTGAAGATGGCAGAAGAGAACGCACCTGTGAAGGGGACGAAGGAGTTGCCCGTCGGTGATGGTTGCCCGTCGATGATGGTAGCCGTCGATGATGGTATCCGCTAGATGATGGTAGTCGAAGACAAGAGAGGTGGGAATCAGATCTGAAAGTTTGTCTGACCTAATAAGAGGTCAATAAGAGCTCATTTTCATTAAGTGGTTGTCAAACAAAACAACGTGGTCTGACTCGGTCAGACGTTTGGGTCTGATTGGGGTCATTAAGACCCAAACAAACAGCCACTTAGTGAGAATGAATATGATGTTGACATGTGTCATTCTTAAGCACCTTTTTATTAAAGTCAATAGACTTTATTAGAGTAAGAAGATTATATAATTTGTTATTATTTAATTGATTATGTGTTGGTAATTTTAATAAACAATTATATTGCTTCACTAACACGTGTCTCAAAACTAATTAGTTGGAAAACCCACAATGGTGCTAAAAAAACACAATAACAAGAAAAAAAAAACACAAAGGACGTTCATTATTATGTTTTACGTGTTGTATTATTTTGTATTACTCTGTCATTGTTTTAAATATATCAGATAAATTAGTTGTTATTTTATTATTATATTTCACATATTAAACGGTATTATTTCACCATTGTGTTAATTTTTTATTCTTCAAAGTACCATCACATTAATGTAAGTCGTTATAAGTTCTAACTTATAATATCTAGAAAATACCCTATATTAAATACAGTTTTATTTTTAGGAAAAATTACCAAAATGATCAATTGACTAAAATAGATTATCAAAATAACCGGTCAAAATTAAAAATTTGAAAAAAAAACAATCGGAGACTGCCACGTGTTATCATTCGCTGAGTCAGAGAGGGAATATGAGAATCTCTCGTCTCGAAAAATGTGCCCGGCGAGGAATGACATAATCTCTCGCCCACGTGGATCCCTCGCTGACGTGTCTGCAACCCCTCGCTGACTCAGCGAGGGATTATATGAATCCCCCGCCCATATTTAAGAAAATACCCCTCCTCATCCAAAATTAATTTTTTTTTAAATCAAAAAATCCGAGATTTGTAATTATTTATTGTTGTTTTAAATACTTAAAAATTTAATTTAATTTTATTTTGCCCTATATAATACCATGTTTACCCTTAACAAATCTTACATTTTTCTCACTATTCTTCTTAAAATTCTCTGAATTTTTTTAAATATCAGTTAATATCATACTATATCATTTTTCAACTAAAAATAAAAACACAAAAAAAGTGTTAAAACTTGATCGTTTCAGTATTAAACACAAACAAAATATTAATAAAAACACATAAATAAACGTTAAAAGTTGATCGTTTTAGCATTAAACATAAACAAAATGTTGAATAAAATCTGTCAACTATGGTCTCAATATCAAATACTCATTAAAAGGAAAATATAAAAAAACATCAAATAAAATCGACAGTTTACGATAGAATACATATGCATACTAAAAGGATTGATAAAGTAAACTAAAAATAGCATATGACAAATTGAGTTGAGCAAATTCAACAACGTGAGGGAATCGATTAACAAATTGAGAAAAACTAATATCAATACCCTGAATTTGAGTTTGAACAAAATCATTGATTGAGAGAACTAAAATCAACAACTGATCAACTGAAAATAAAATTAAGAAGCTCAACAAACATAAATATAATATATTATTAAGCTGATCAAATATTAATATCGTAAGCCTGTGTAGAATCATAAAATCACAAATTAAAGTTGAAAATGCAGTTATAAATGTGTCGACTAAAATAAAAAAAAATGGAGGAATCGTTTATATGAACGTGGGGTGAAAAATTTTTGGAGTTAAAAATTAAAGTTTTTAAAAGAAGTATTACATTTATCCATTTTGATAAATATTTTTATACGTACACCAAAATAATAAATATTATTTCATCTATACATAGTTTACGCGCCCCTCGTTTGACAAGACTTGCCCCTCGCCTGACAAGACTTGCCCCTCGCCTGACAAGACTTGCCCCTCGCCTGACAAGACTTGCCCTCGCCTCGGTGAACGAAACCCTTGCTGACTAGGCTCTCTCCTCGCCCCTCGATACACGTTCCCTCGCTGACTCGTCGAGATGTTTGTCACATCCCTCGCCTAGGGGTTTATGTCCCTCGCCAACCTAATGTTTTTTTTTCTTTTAGTAAAAACGTAGTTTACACGTGGGCAAGATAATGCCATGTGGGCGAGGAAAAGTCTTGCTACGTGGCGAGGGATCATGACTTTTCCTCACCAAGGGCTAGGGTCAAAGTCAAATGTTTATTTTCGTAATTCCAAAAGTCAATGGTTATTTTGTTAACTTGGTTCGGTCAAAGGGTCATTTTTGTAATTTTCCCTTATTTTTAACTATATTCATGTTAAGACATAAAAAAAAACACAACAACGTTTTCCTTTTAACTCGATGAAATCAAGTTACTAAAGAATCAAATTAGTAAAAATAAGTAAGTTAAAAACTATAGGGGAAAATTGAAACAATAAATAATAAATTACACGTTTGATGTAAATGTCCGGTGGTGATGTTTATCATTTGAAATATAATAGTCAGGTTGAGAATGGAATGCCGTGGTAAATAGATAGAAATTTGAGTAGTATTTTTACTCCAATCAAATGTGATGTATTCGAGATTTGAGGGTGACAACTCTTAGATTATTTACGTGTTTGTAAATTATAATACTAGAAATTTTACTTCTTGTTGTTAATGGTGTTGTAAAATTCATTACATGCTAGTCGGGCTATTGGATATCGACTAATGATGAATCAGGAATCACCCCGAATTTGACATGTGTTGACCGATTATGGATTTTATGTGCCAATTAGAAAAATCAAAGCGTGGAGGTGTCGATCTTTGACTAGTCGCCGATTAATCGGCGGACGAGTCCGATTTTTGCAACATTGGCATTTTAAAAAAATTGAAATATAGTATGATGGTCACTTAATATGAAATTTAAGTATCTATTTAGTTACAAGTAAATTTTTCAACAGACACCTAATCTACTTCTATCAACTACTCTTAACATCATCGAACATACACAACATATTATTCAAACTCTCATCAGCTTATGAGTGAAATGCACCATTTATCATAAATATTTCATATGAAAACATTTATGAAACAACCTCTAAAATAATAATAAGAAGTTTCGAAGTGCTAAGATAGTAACATTCATGTCTATACCATATATAACAAACATGCAAATATTATTGATTTAGTAATATTATTAGCATGATCATAAGTCTTTGAATATTAAAAATGACCCACTTTTTTAAATAATTAGAGCGTGAAAACCAGATACATAGATCCTTGACAAATAGTTCCCCGTATAAATAAAAAAATATTACATTAACCACATTTATACATCTCAAAGCATTTATCACCGATATTTAAAAGTAGAAATCTATACCTAAAAATAATGAGCATTATCGCGAAGGACAAAAATGAGGGATATAATAACTTCATGATAAATCCCACCCACCAACCCATTCTTTTTAGAAGATTAATCTGATCATGTCTTTGTCAACAAATCTAACAGAAAACAATCATAGATCTAAAACATCTAATAATAACAAATGATCAGCATAATTTATATAATCCTATAACAAATCAATCATATATACACAAAACGATATCTTGCCTTCTTTTGGAGGATACACATCAACTATGGATCATCATCATAAAGGGAAATAACAGCAACAGGTGATGATAATAAGATATCTGGTTTTCCATTCACTTGATATTCAGCGAGCAGGGAAGCGATGTCTGGTTTGCTGCACAACGGATTCTGTCCCAAATTTAAATGCTCGAGCCTCCCTAAACGGTATTTTAAGTTTATAGTTCGCTTCCATTCTGTTATTAAAATACTTTTATAAAGATATGTAGTAAAAAAAGATATAAATTGGCTCACCTTTACCGGCTTTCAGGAACGAGCAAATGGCAGGAAGTGATTCAAAAGGTATCCAGTTACTGCTTGCATTGACGGAAACAAGTCTTGGAGCGTGTGAAATAACATTCGACAAAAAATCTGCACTTCTGCCTCCACCAGTATTACCACTATGCAAGATACATCAATTGAGTTTTTTTCTTTATATAAAGATAATAACTTTAGATAAAATATAAAAGTGGTGAACCTTATATTGATGTGGGCAATGCTTAGGTCATGAGTTATTTCTTTTTGTGCGTCAAAAAAACCATCTAAACCCAATCCGATTCCCTTAACATCAAGGGTTTGAATACCTGAAAGTAAGTATCTTCCCAGGGATGCTCCGAATTTGCTGCGAGGAAAGATTGTCAACATATGAAATTTTAAAAATAGATTACATTAAAAGGGTCTGAATAGAAGTAACAATCGCAGCCTAGTTACTAGGTTTCAGGTTATATTACTCGGGTGAAGTAAAAATATATATTTTGAAAAGAAAATGAGTCAAATGGAAAAAAGACCTGGCCAAAGTCTGCTTTTAAAGTATAAAAGTTCCTAAATCTTTTAATTTAATATATTGTAATCTATTATTGAACCATTATACTTTTGAGATAACGTATAAATAAACAGGCCACCCAAGTATTCAACAGGTTAATCAAAACAGAAGTACATGCAACCTAAATATCAATTCCGTTTAATTTATGCCAATTCTTGCCAAAAAAAATTGTCATATAACAAACATGCCCTCAAACTTCCAAAAAGCACATACAATTCTAAAGTTAAATCCTGTATACAAGTTATAATCATTTCTAAAGTTAACTTCCAAAAAGTACATACAATTCTCATGAGTAAGGGGCATTTTTGTCATTTTACAATTTCCAGCATTTTTTTTGGCTGGAATGGGCATAAACTAAACCAAAATGATTTTTGTTGGTATAAATCCTATTTTGAAATTTCAATGACCTTATAGTAACCTTTTTGATATGGGCCTATGTGGTTATGTATACAACATCCCTAAATGTTCTGTAATCTAACTTGTAACACTAAAGGAATTTATAGTTCTTGTTTTTGGGTCAACCCAACATGTTGCAAACCATACCGATGTATTTCCACCTGTTATCTACCCACCCATTTTGCCACCTGTACTTATGGAGACACCAACCTGGTAAGGTGATTATCTCCAATGGAGAGAGATTTCAGTGGGGCATTTGATGCGGCAAGAACTTCTAATAGCTGACTTGCACCATGATAAGAAAGTTCACAACTTTCCAAGTGCAGCTCAGCAAGGGGAGTGTCAGATTTAGATTTCTCAACCAAATATGGAATTAAAATCCTACAATTATAAGATGACATGTTAGACCAGACTTTACATGGCATATATGAGTCATCATTTATTGAAAACGCAAAAAACTACCGACCTGATCCCTTCATCCCGAAGAGGATTTTCGCTTAGATTCAAGACCTCTAAATTTGGCATATAAACCATGGCATATTTAAGGCAATCGGCATCATCTTTTTGCAAATTATTGCATCTGCCAACAGCAATTATTATTCTTCGGTAAAAGAAGATGTCATGCAATTTCATATAAACAATAATGGCTTTCTAAATACCTCAGATTCAGCACACGTAACGACTTCAGTGATTTATTAATTTCTCGAGCCGTATTAATACAGCTTGGAGATCCCCACTTAAAATGTGAAAGCCAACCAGCAATCTGAAATGTTGAAATTGTAACATAAAATCTACATATTATAAAGAAAACATATAGTTGTAAAACAGCCTCACTTGGTTTTCTGAGAGATCAAGAACTTGTAAACAAGATTCAGCTTCAAGCAGTGTATCAAACACCAATTTGGCAGTTTTCCACCACATGGCATTGTCAGAGAGTATTAAAGAAGTTAAACCACTGATACAAAAATACAACAATTAGGCATGAAATAGCAAAAATTACAAGCTATGATACAGATTAGGGGCTAACTAACGAAGGAATTAAAACAAGAATACTCGTAGCACACCTTGCTGTTGTTAATAATGATTCCAAACCAAGAGGTAAAGGAAAATGTGAGTAGTCAAGAAAGCTTGATCTCTTAATTGAGAAACTTTTAATTACATTTGTCTTAAGGCCCTTCACATGAAGTGACTCGCAGATTGCAGTCACAAGATGTGCAGGAAGTTTGCAATGAACAAATTCAAGTGATGCCAAAGTTTCCTTGTTTTGTTTGAGAAGTTTGCTCAGACCCTCAACCTGGAAAAAAAAAGTTAAAAATAAAGAATAAGACAATATTGAAGGAACATGGAAAAAAACTACTTGCCTGCTCCTTAGACTTGAGCCAGTGTATTTCCAAATGTTCCAACCGACAACTCCTTAATAAGTGCTGTTACATAAAAGTAAATATCAGTTATCAGTAAATAATACAATAAAATAAGTTCAAATAATTCTTTCTTCATCTTACACCAATGTCTGCAGCACAATGAACACTTTGGAGTCTCAGACATCTGCATATGAATAAAACCAAAAACAATGCTTAGAAACATTTAGTGAAAACTGCACAAGCTCATGCGAAAATAGGCAATCAAAACTAAAGTTTTACCTAGCATATAGACCAAATCGTTCACAATGATAAGCCAACTTTGAGTAGCTTTTTAATGCGCTTACGTGCCCCTCATAACTAATATATTTTAGCAAAGCATCTGCAGAAACAATTATCGTATAATATATGCCCAAAAGAGATTTCACACCACTATTAATTATAAGCCAGTGGAAATTACCTGGAATTTCAACTTCACCGAGAACACCATCAAACAAAGTGGTTGAAACCGCCTCTACTATAGCATCAAGGCAACTGTTAAGATGCCAAATTAAGACGATACAACTGAATCAAACAAATAATTAATCACATTATTACTCAAACATTGTGAACTCAAAAGGTTGCATACTTCTGCAGATGATTTTCCCAGTAAATCTGCTGCCAATCGGAGGTTAACTCATCCTGCTGAACAACTGACCATCTTGATTCATACAGTGCTTTCCATGTTGTATCAAAGTCCTCAAATCTGTAAGTCATATACCATTCTTCAGTTCAAATTAGATGTTAAAAGTTTCAAAACAAGCACCTCTTGAAACTAAACAATATAGTTATATAGAAAATCGACACCTTTTTCGTTTTCTTGAGCACCCGCTTTCATTCAAGCTAACAGACGGCCTGTACAGGCAGCAAAAGGAACACATCAACATAAGAAAAAAGAACCAACAGAGAGAAAACATATGAATGAACAAACATTGCTTCTTGTAGATTCTGCAATCCTAACGGAGGCAAGCTCATTAAAATCTGATCGAATAATTCCAATGGAAGTTCATAAACATAAGATATATTGCCATTTTCTGCACACAGAAACCCCAAAAATTGATCAACCATTGTTCATAATCACAATCAATCAATGCAATATTTTGAACCAAAATCAAAAATTAACTTCTAATTATTTCCAAATACTGCACATGTTTAAACCAAATTTCAATCAATACCGTCAAGGATTGCGTCTCTAATTGCTCGTATACATAAAGTGATCAACGATGAAACTTCAGGCATTCTATACCAATTTCCGCAACAAATCTGCAATACTGCATATATATTATTGAAGAACGTATGTAAACATTTGAAATCGACCACCGCTACAAAGCATCAGATGTTAGAGACACTAACCCTAGTGCAGCGATCGTATCGTCTACAACACTTGATCGGGAGGTTGAAGTAGATTGTCCGTACGCTGATATCAATTTTCAACCCGTTTTATGACCCGACCGAAGCTAACATCCATTGCGACGCGATATATCGGATATAAGAAGGGGGTTTCGGGTCGGGTCGGGGCCACGAGTTACTGTGGACTATAAATATTGCAAGTTTTCAGTGAGTGCCCAATTGGATTTTTTCCAAACCGGTTCAGGATGAAACCCGTTCATACGGGTAGAGGTGCCCAATATGATTTCAAAACCTGAACCTGTTCGGTATAGAACATATATGGTTTCTTCAATGAAAAGTCAAACTCGGTTTGAGTTTTAAAGCGGTTTGGTTGAAACCTGTTTTTAATCGTTTTTTGATTGGTTTTGGCCGACCATTTTTGTTCGGTTTAACCGTTTTACTTGAAAGGATTATAAATCTGTCTCTAACTTACGGTGTCTATCCGTTCCAAACCGGTTTCAGATAGCACTGGTTTGGTTTCGGTTCGCGAACCAGTCTGGATGTGTGCTCTATTTGAGGAGTTTTGATCGGATCAATCAAACCGATTCCACTCTGTAGGGGGTACAAACCGATTCCACGTATACGGTCTGGTTAGTTCCTAATTGGTTTCAAAATTGGCTCGAGTTAGGGTTCCAAAATCGTTTTCTTTCACTTAAGAATCTCAATGTCTAACACTCTTAAACACATAATTCAACACGAATAACACAATATACCTATAATATAACAAAAGGTATCATCTAAATATTGACACAAATCAGACCAATTTTATTGGACGTCTCATCAACATGCATTTATTATGTCATGTTACTTAGACCTTCCCCTCGTCTTAAAATAGAAACGTGGGCCTCAAGCTTTCATTTTACCAACTTTTTTCACTACTCACCAATCACCATCTGCTTTAATTTCATGTCACCTTGCATCAATTTGCATAATCATTAGTCAAATCAAAACCATGTGACACGATGTACTTTTTGCACCCATTTCAAAATCAAAACCATGTGACACGATGTACTTTTTGCACCCATTTCATCAAACACATGGTACTAATCAAACTGCATTATAACATGCCCAAAACATTATTTTTACATGATCATATGTTATGTTTGTCATTAGGAAGCTAGTTTCAGTACAATATATCACTAAATAACTACGAGTAATGCGTAACATATTAGCTAGAAGTCCTGAACACACAAGATTAATAAAAATCTTTAGGTTTAACGCGTGATTTTGACGTGTTAAGTCATGGAATCCAAGGCCATGATGGTGCTTAGGTTCATCGGATGCATGTACTTTTCTGACCCTGTGTAAATCGTTTCAACGATGATCTTGTTTGCGCGTTCCGTCGGATGAAACGGGTCCCAGAATACGTACATATCTCTATTAGCACAAAGATTTGATGTCGGGTTACAAATGCCAATCCCGTTAAACGGTCCTTGACCGCAACACGCCACTTTTGATGTTACAAAACCTTATTACATAGCCAACAAAGTTAAATCACTAAATTCATGAATGATAAACATGAAGTATGTAACGTTTAATAAAATTTATGTGTATTTGTGACTCACCAAAGGCTTGAGGATTGTTGATGAAGTCATTTTGCATATGCATCGCATTGACCGCGATAAAGTGGTCCGATCCGAGCTCTTGGTTGAGGCTTTGGATCATTTGCACTAGTTGGGGGTTGAATAAGGCTGCAGCCTGTTGCGGCTCATATGCACATTGCCCGTTTGCTCCCCTCGCGGCTAATTGGGATGGCACACATCCCAATGGCCCGGATCCTGTCACCAGGATCCGTCTAGCTCCCAAGTTGAACAATTCCTATAATAAACACGATAATATTAGGATACGACGTATTAGGAATCGCCCTATGATACTATAATTAACAGATTTACCACGAGGATCTTGCGGTATTCGGCTATAATATGTGTTGTAAACTGCGGAATGGTGTATTGTAGCCTTCTTGCGGTAATCGGTGCCAAGAAGTAATTGTTAACATAGTCATTACCTCCTAGGGTGATTAGAACCAACGCCTGGTTCACGAGCCGGTGGGTCCGATCTGGTCCAATCAACGCGCTTACTCGCGATTGGTACGCTTGAAAATTTTGTAGTTGTTGAGATATCCTGATAATACTTGCCTATACAAAACATTTCATAAAAAAGACGTTACAATATGTTACATTATTAAGTGAGTGCATTAAAAGTTGAAATTAGTAAAAGTCAAAAACACCCTTCCCATTTTCATGCAATGTTCGTATGCTTGAATTGGAACTTAATTATGAGGTAATGTCATTTTGGGTAACGTTTAAATATTCATTTATGTGACGCCAACTTTCTTTAGCGACGAAAGAAGCATGCATCAGGAGTCTACAGTCATGTGGACATGTGGTCACATGTTAAACCCATTTAAATGGTCAAAGTCAAGGTCAATATGCAATCAGATGTCCTTTTGAATTTTGATAAAGAATGATACAACTTTAGAATTGAATGTATACAAAAGCATCATCAAAACAGCTGAATCTTGTAAGAAGTATATATACAACTTACAAACTGTATTCCGGTGTCGTTGAGTATCCCGATCCCTGCGGAAGCAAAGTTTGCTCCGACTAGTAGTTTGTTTCCGGTCAACTCCGGGCTTAGGTACGGCAATGTGGGTTCCGACCCGAGCTTTTGACCTACATACACAAAAAGTTATTTGTTGTAACCAAACTGCTAACAGTAAGGAAAAAACAAACAAACAAACAAACCTGGTGCACAAGGCTAGACAATTTGTCACGTAATATATAAAAGTAACAAAAGTAGCTTACTAATAAGGTCAGGGATGTTAAGGCCATTGGAGAAGCGGCCCGTGGGACGATGGGTGGGGTAATCAATGCCATATGGTGGGGAGTCGGCCCGGGCGCTGGTGAGGAGGTAATTGTTGTTGCCATTATCAACCAATGAGTCGCCAAACACGAAGAATGCACGAGCTCCATGAGCGGTTGGCATGGGTGCGAGTAGTAGAACCGTGAAGACCGCAACTAGCGGCAGAAGGGTGGTGGTGGTGGCGGTAGAGGAGGCGTTAGCCATGGTCTTGGTGATGAAGATGATGGGAGATGGTGGTGTTTTATAAAGGGTTTAAGGGTGCATGGATGTGAGTAAGTCTTTGGTTAGTTGAGGTCTAATAAATGTGGGCTGTGAAAAGTTTGGTGTTAGACAAAAGGGAAGTTTATTTGGCTAATAATGTGACATTTCATGATTTATGATTTTTAAGTACTTGAGGGATTTTTATGATAGGCTCAAAGATTGGCTCCATTAATTTTAGAATTAAATCCGTTTTACTTGTTTTGACGAAAATAATAATTTTTTTAAAGATTAAAAAGATCAATTACCTCTAAAAATTTTATCCGTTGTTTCATCTCAATCTAAATTGATGTTTTCAGACTCTAAAAGAAAGATATTATTTTTATTAAACCCCAGGAAACAAAATCGAATATTTTTTATGCGGTAGTGCCTTGCTTATTTGACTCTCACTCTGATTATTAGGACGTTTTCCCCCCTCTCTATCTCTCTTTTTATATATGTATAGAGATTTAGAGAAGATGAAATGAGAGTGTTTTAATAACAATCACATGACCAAAATGAAGAGAATCTGTCTTCACAAATGCTCCACAATCAAACCCTTCCGGTGAGGATCGATGTTTGAAATCCAAACGCCACGTCATTTGTTGGTTTAAAGTGCTAAAGGTGCTATAATATGGTATCCAGTATTACAGAACATTTTTCATCATTTATTGATATATAACTAGTTGTAACTCATACGCGCGTTGCGCGTTAGGGGTTCGATTGTGGATGTCAGCCATGAACGGCAGTCACGACCAGGCAACAAACGCAATTCTTGTCACATAATCACGACCCATCAAACAATAAACCCAATAAAACAGCCTTAATCCCAAATAAGCGGCTACTTAACACTTAAAAAACGATACAGCCAGTCTCGGATGTAGCAGTTCATCGTCATCGACACATGTATACATCAAAACAAACCTAAACGACTAAGAAAAGACATAACCTGTAACATTGAGTGGTCTCAGATGTGTGTACAATCATCGTCATCGACCATAATCGCATTGACAAAAAAATTTCAGATCTAACAAACATCATGTAACAACCCTAAGAATTTTTTTTATTATTATTATTATTTATTATTAGAAAATTATATATATTTTATATGCATATTAAGGCAAATTAAAATAAAATATATATGTATGCATAAGATATACATGTTTATATGTATATATAGGTATATTTTCACGTATGCATGTTACATGCATGTACGTATATTACTAGTTTAGACATAAATGAAGGTTTATGTGCCCGAAAATTTTACATACGTGTACGTATATACAAACTATTACGTATACATCTCCGAGAACTATATTTATATGTATATCAAATAAATGATTACATAAAATCCATATATATATATATATATATATATATATATATATATATACATAAACTTACGGGTATATATATATACATACCTATATATATATATATATGAACTTACGGGCACACGCACATACATATGTCTATAAATTCACATATATATACATGTAACTTACTTCTATAAATATATATATATACACTTACGGGTATATGT
>BJCO01465398.1:0-31333 GCA_018326465.1 Flaveria floridana | reverse complement strand
CATCAGGCACCCAGGAAGTGGTATGAGACACTGTCTGAGTATCTTTGCAAACATGGATACAGGAGAGGTACTATAGATGGAACTCTCTTCATCAAAGGACAAGGAAAAGACTTATTGCTAGTTTAAGTCTACGTGGATGACATCATCTTTGGTTTAACTAATCCAAGGCTCTATAAAGACTTTGAGAAGCCGATGAAAGATAGATTTTAAATGAGTGCCATGGGGGAACTCAATTTCTTTCTGGGAATTCAAGTTAAGCAAGTTGAAGATGGCATCTTCATTAGTCAGTCAAAGTATGTTCAGGACATACTCAAGAGGTTCAACATGACTGATTGTAAGATTGCTAAGACTCCCATAGCCAAAAACCACTCCCTTGGACCTGATCTTGAGGGTGAGTGTGTAGATGAACACTAATACAGGGCTATGATTGGGTCTCTTATGTATCTTACTGCTAGCAGGCCTGATATTATGTTTGCTACATGTATTTGTGCAAGATATCAAGCCAACCCTAAGATGTCTCACCTCATCACTGTCAAAAGTGTTTTAAGATATCTAAAAGGTGCTTCCATACTTGGTTTATGGTATCCTAAGAATCCTGACTTTAATCTGAATGCTTACACAGATAGTGATTGTGGTGGTTGCAACATGATTGCAAAGTCTACATCTGGGTGATGTCAGTTCCTTGGTGTAAGGGTGGTCTCATGGCAATGCAAGAAACAATCCTATGTCTCTGCATCAACTGCTGAAGCTGAATACATTGTTGCTGCAAGCTGCTATGCTCAAATGCTTTGGATTCAGAATCAGATGTTGGACTATGAGTTAAACTTCAATGAGACTCCTATTCACATAGACAACAACAGTGCTATTTCAATCACAGAGAATCTTGTGCAGCACTCAAGGACCAAACACATCAATATTAGGTATCATTTAATAAGAGATAACTATGAAAAGGGTTTAATTAAACTAGTCAAAGTTCACACAGATGAACAATATGATGATCTGTTTACAAAAGCATTTAATGAACAGAGATTCAAATACCTAATATCAACTATTGGGATGATAAACTTTGAGTAGGTTTTTCTTAAAACCAATTCTTATCATTTCTTTTTATATGTGTGTCCTAGGTTGTCTAGTCTATCACTTTCATAAGCTCTTGTTTTCTTTGGATGAAAATATCTTTTTGAAAACTTTCCTTAGATTTTTGAAGTTTTTGATCCTTTGAAAGTTATACTTTTAACTTCGGAAGCAAATCATGCCTTCAAAATAAATAACTGTCTGAGAAATTTACCTTCGGAAGAGGTTTCACATCTATCTTCCGAAGCTTAAATATTTGTCTCAAACACTTATTCATTTTTAAGGACCATTCTCTTCCGAAGCAAATTTAACTCTCTGAAGTTTTGTTCTTTTAAGACCAAAACTTTCAACATGCATCTTTAGCTGGATGATGAAGAAGGTGAGGTGTTCTTCCCAAAGGAAGCTATTAATCATTCCTTTGAGCAGATGGGATATGAGGTAGATTTCTCTGTAAAGACCTTTAGGAAAGGGAAGGTCTCATCGCAGTGGAGATTCCTGCTCCATGTGGTCATCCATAGCTTGTCAAACAAGCATGGTGGATGGTACCAGATTCCTGAGGATCTCTTATTCATCATCCATGGAATGATTCAGGGGGTCAAGTTCAGGTATTCACAATTTGTCTATACTAATATACTTGCCAACTTAGACTCCTTAGAATATTACATGTTTCCTAGATATGTCCAATACATTCTTAACTATGAACTGGGCTCACAGTTATGGGAAAAATGTAACATTCTTAAATTGGGCTAGATGAAGCCCGGCATCTTTAAAATGCTGAGAAAGCCTATTGTTGGTTTTTCTGGGGTAGAAACAACCCTAGTCCCAAAAATGTTAGGGCTCATTGCTCAAGATGACAACTTAGCAGTACCAACTAATGTTGAACCCATAGCCACTATCTCCCTACCACCTCAACAGCCACCAATCACCCTCACTTATAAAAGAAAATACAAACAAACCCCTGCTAAGATTATTCAGTCAATGGAGGTCCCCATACACTCACCCATACAGGCAGAAGTAGACACTCGAGCTCCCATTTCTCCTGAGGAGCAGACCACTCCCATCTCTTCAAGAATTAGTGTTGTGGTTCCTCATGCTCAGCCTGATGAGCTCATAAGCCCAATTGCCGTAAGCCATCACTCTGAGTCTCAACACTTAAGTGATCAACCTTCAGGGGACAGTTACCATCCCTAGCCTTTAGATCTAAATCAACCAATCCCCAACCTTGATTTCTATACTGATAAAGATCTACGTTTTGGTAAGTACCATGATTCTCTCTTCTTTCCCTCTACTCAAAGAGAGATGAGTGCTTCTGAGGCTCCTATTTCTAGCCCCCATCAGTCACCTACTATTGAGGTGGACATCTCTGAACCTGTTCAGAATGTCCATGTGGAAGAGGCTCTCACTTCTAAAAGTGATTACATAGTTAAGACCTCAACCATGGTAACTCAGCCCATTGACATCTCAACAGAGATTGCCAAAGAGAAGAGGAAATCCAGCAGCCAAGAACCTGAACCTGGTGGTGAGACTGTGGACTCTGGTCCAATCATCTCATCTCCCCATGATTCTTCTGATGAAGATGAAGGAAATCTGAGATTAAAGGTGCAAAAACTGTCTAAAAGATGAACCTATTTAGTCTCAAAGGTTAGTTTCCTTAAATCTCAAGTGACTACCTTACATAATAAGATCAATGATCAGCAACTTGAGATTTCATATCTTAAGGAACAACTAGCTGGGAGATCCTTAAGGAGAGTTCAACAAGGAACATAAGCACCTCTGGATATGATTGACCTAACTCCTAACTCACCTATGCAAGTGGGTGATGCTACCAAAAAGGGGGAGAAAGTCATTACAATCACAGAACCTGGGAGTTCTTCAAGGAGAGTGGACATTGAGGACTCAGCATCCTCACTTGCAACTGCGGACACTCAGCAACTTCCTCAAATCCACATTGATACAGACTCAATACACACTTTCATTCAGAGTCTATTTGAGGAAGGAATACCAAGGGCTATGTCATCTCCACCAACTTCTAACCATATCATTGAGTGGAGATATGACAGCAACAGGAAAGCCCTAATCATCATAAGAGTTCAAGGATAGCAAGAAGTCTTCAATTTTCAGACTTTGAACTTCTATGAAGGCCTGGATTTAGTGAACATGCCAATTGTCAATCCAAGCCAATCAAGACAAGCTAACAAGTTGGCACAAAGAATCCAAGACAGAATCACTGTAGAGTTTAGCCTAAGAAAAAGACTATGGCAATCAGGTAATGTCATCAGTCAACTGGATGTTGAGGCAGACCCTAAGATTAGCTTCATAGGGGAAACCTTGACTGAAGGCCCAGTGACAGAACCCGAGAACCCAGTCTTATCATCAACCACAGCTACAGAGATTAATTCCCTTGTTGAGACACCTACTGGTGAAGGTGCTTCTCAAGCTCTCTCTAGCTAGAGCTCAGAAGTTGAATCAAGCAATGAAGGCCAAAGCTTTCTCCACCCTGAGTCACAAAGGTCTGTGAGTTACAAAAGTAAAAGAAAGATGACATCTGAGGAGATTGACGAGGAGGAGAGTGAGAGGGAAAGGAGGCTAAGGGGAGAAAGTTTCTCTACTGGGTCCTCAAGACTCATGGAGTCTGCTATCAGGGCTGCCCCCAGACCATATACTCAGAATGATGAGTTAAGGGCAGTGAGGATAAACTATTTGTAGACAAGGAACTATGACATTGATAATGTCATCTCCCTCCCTTTAGAAAAGTTGAATGAACTGGTTGACCTGGAAAGGTCAAGGGAGAAGAAGGAGGCTTAAGATGAAAAACTATTAGTACAAATCAAAGAAGACAGGAGAAAGAAAAGATTGTACAAACATGTGCCTACCCTCTCCTTAGTTCAAGAAAGTCCTGTACAAGAGGATGTGGTTCAACAAGAACCTCAGTTAGAAAAAGAAGAAGATAGGATCAGAATGATCAACTACCTGAGTGCCACAGGCCTCTATCAGGTAGAAGCACTTCTTCCCCTATCCTATGACTATGTTAAGTTTGAGTATCTCAAACAAATTGAACTTGAGATAGTAAAGGTAAGAATGACAACCAAAAAGAAACTAAGGGAAGAAGCTGCTAAATCAAGAGCCATCATCCAAAAGAGTATGAAGAAGTGTGCTGACAGACAGAAGATGATGAGCTTCTTGAAGCTGTATGGATTGTCCGGAAGGAGACTTGGCCCCATGTCTCTATCCACTATGGATGAGCATATCAGAGTGATCAAGCAGAAGATTATGAGTGGAGAGCTCATTGACTTATATTACCCTCTGAGTAAAGCCCAACCTGAAGTGGAGGTTAAGATTGAACAACCAGAGACAACACCACATGGACCTCCTGCCGAAACTCAGCAAGCTTCATCTTCTGATCGATAGCAGGGTCAATCTCACTCTCAATCTGAGCATGTGAGAGTAGAAACCCTACTGAGAAAGACAATGAAGATCAATCAGGTACTTCAGGCCAGTCTTCTCAGTTAAAAGTTGGAAAGAGGAAGGAAAGGATAGCTTCTAAACCAAGGACAAATAAGAAGAAGATTGCATCCTTTTCTGAACCTCAGAATGAGTCAGAACATTCTGAGGAAGTGCAGCCAGAGGATGCTCAATCAACTCAAATTCCAGTAGCTCCTCTAGCATCAGGAAGACCCATCTTGTCCTAGACATACACCACAAATCCAGAAAGATGGCATGCCATTAGAGAACAAGGCACTAAAGACATCTACACTTGGCAAGACATGTTTCAGTTTCCTCTGCATGATCTCTTTGATATGAGAAGACATTTTGACAGTTTGAAGGATCCTGATCATCTTATGAAGAAAGGGTTGGTTATCATTTTAATGAGGACTGTTAATATCTGAAGTCTACTAAGTGTTTTGGTAGCATCAGCCTAGGGGGAGTTTGTAAAGAAAAATGAAGAGGCTGATGCAATCCAAACATCTAAAGTCTATCTGCATGCATACTGCATAAGTACTGAAGAAGAAAGCTTCGGAAGCTTCACACATGCAATAGAAATATTCTAAGTGTGAAATCTTCCGAAGCCAAGACCAATATCTTTCGAAGCCAAAGATGAAGTCTTCCGAAGCCTCAACCTTAAAGACAGATTTCTTCTGAAGACTTTTAGCAACATGCTTTATCTGATGTACTTTTCCAGAAAGCTGGATACCTTTCCGCTGCATCTTTGTAAAGTCACCAACTTACATGAGTTGGTGAAAAGTTCCATGCTTTTGGTAACTCTACATTGAGGTCTTAAGTCTATAACTTTCTACTTCATGCACTTTATCCTTTTTGTAATAGATAAGGAAGTAAGCTATGGCATGTCATAGTCACTAGTAAAAAGTCAATATGCCTTTTGACTTTACAATTGATTTTGTTTATGTCTAGTCAATTGTATCCAACTGGCTTTCAAAGTATAGTCGACTGTAGGATGTAGTATAAGTATCTCATGTTCTTGTATCTTTCACTCATGCTTTGTAACACTTGTAATAGAACATAGAGAAAGCAATATACTGTATTCTTGGAAACCATACACATGTGTTCTCTTGTTCTGTCTCTTATATTACTTGTGTTTTTAGTGTCTCACTTGTGGTTAATCCAGTTTACCGTTTGATTAAGTTTGGTTAATCTCCTCTTTATTTTGTTGTGTTGTAATTGACCCCCTTCACCGGTCCTACACTAGCTGTTCCTCTAACCCAACCGTGGGTGGAGTAGAGCTGGGTATAACTATGGATTGGGTGAAGGGACATGCTTGGTGAATGGTGGTAGTAGTGGATGTGGTGAAGATGGGAGGTGGAATTGGAATGGAATATGGTGGATTGGCTGTAGTAGTGGTGGTGGGAGGAGTGATAATGGTAGTGGGAGGAGTGGTGGTGGTAGTGGTAGTTGTGGTGGTGGTGGTGGTAGGGGATGTGGCAGTGGTAGTGGTTGTATTGGTGGTTTGAGTGGTGGCAGTAATAGTGGGTGTGGTACTGGTGGTGGTGGCAGAAGAAGTGATTAAAGTAAATCTTGGCCTCTTGCTCTTCATCCTGTAGGGTTGGGCCATCGTCTTCTTCCTGGATCCCTTTGAAACAGAGGCTCCCCATAAGCTAATATATTGGTTAGGTATGTATGTAGGGTCAATGAAATCAGTATCATCACCTGCAGAACTAGCTGGGCATCCACCGACCGCCTATATACGATTCACAGTGGTCATAACTCTTCTCCCAACCGTTCTCACCAGTGGCTTATCATCTGACATCCTCCTCTTCATCTATCATAAAGTCTTGGTGGAAGGTAGCATTTTCTGCTCCATCGGGTGCCTCACCACCTTGACCCCAATCATGATCATCATCGTCATTGTCTTCATCGTCGGTGGGTGCCACGATAGGCTCAACATCAGAGTCATTGTCATCGTGACACCACTTCCTGCGGGAGGGCGCCACATACTCCTTGTTGGCCAAATGACTAAACAATCTCCTCACTAGGGTATTCACCTGCTTCCCCTGGTAGACTTTCATCCTACCCAATGTCGTATCATCCATCACCTCCAAGATAACAGCATCATCTCTCTACTTAGGCAGTGAAGGAGGCTTCTTATCAATGGTCATCTGTAAAAATCTTAGGTACATGCAAAAGCCTTCCTTGCACTTTGTCTCAAAGTTCTCAACTATATAAGAGAAGAGAATGTCTGAGAAACTGAATTGGAGGTTTAGCACCAGAGCAACATATGCATTCTGGATTTGATCGAACATCTCGTCAAACCCTCCTCTCCTAGACGCAATGCACTTGAGGATGACATGAGCCAAGTACTTAAACTGGGGGCACATTTTGCTCTTATTGAGCACACCTATGTTGATGTGCCTAGTGTACTTCATCCATAGAAAGCAACCCTGAACGGCCAGAGGGTGAACTTGGTTGGGTGATCACCATCTTCACCCAGATCAAGGACTCGCCTTAAGTCTGCAGCAGTGATACTGATCTCCTATCCGAAGATAGAGCTTCGGATACTGTGGGGTTATGTGGATCTATCAACTATAGCACCTTCCCATAAGGTCTGTTGTAGTGATATATATGGCTTGCAGGGTGTAGATATGGCCTTGAAGATCTTGGATCTCCTCAGAAAGGCTATGATCCCAGCAAACTTGAAAGCATTCCGAGTAGTCGCATCTAAGTGAGCACAGATGTTGTGCTTCGTGCTCATAGTCCATATATCAGCCATGTTGCTGGAACACAAGAAACATATACATTAGATTTATGCATAATAGAAGACAGTTGAAACTTAAACTGTTTTTGATCAACCTGGTTCAATCGTGCGATTGAACCTTACGACTGAGTTCAATCGTACTATTGAGCCTACGACTAAACTCAGTCGTATGTTAAGCTAGGCGGATGAGTCAGTCGTGCGACTGAGTCACCTATTGATTCATTAGTGCGATTGAATTGTGCACCTAGATCAATCGTGCGACTGAGGTTCATACGGAGTGTCCATTCGTATATTGCTCTGTCCAACACTCCAACTTTGAATCTTCGTCAAATCGTTAAATTAGACTTCGTGTTTATACTCATTGGATATGCAGAGTCTCGAAATATCACTTAATATCCTTTATATCAATGATTATCTCCAGTTAAGTGGTCTATAATTAAGATTTGGTCTTGGTTCTTGATTTTAACATAATCGTCTGGGTTCGAATAAACCGGTCATTTAGGTCGATTTCAGTCTCACAATACCTATAGATGAATGATAAATTAGTTAGGATCAGAATCAGTGAGTAATCAAGTTAAATGAAATTCAGGTAGAATGTTTGTGTATGAGAGGGTTTTGAAATCTATGAAGGGTGGTAAGGGATGCGACCGAATAAACATTCTATTTATACTGTTTTAAAGTACAGTCGTGCGACTGGACCCATACGCATGCTTCAGTCATGCGACTGGGGTTCAGTCATGCGACCGGGGTTTAGTCGTGCGATTGGCTTAGACCTCATCATCCAATCGTACGATTGGTTCATTCTAGTGATCCAATTGCATGGTTTCCCCATACTCATGGTCCAATCGTGTGACTGATCCATACTTATGGTTCAATCGTGCGATTTGCCCATACTTATGATCCAATCATGCGATGGGCCCATACTTATGATCCAATTATGTGATTGGCCCATACTTATGAGTATGACCTCTTACACATTCAAACACTTAAAATTTTGCCTTTTAATATTTAACATTATGACCGATGATCATCTCAGACATGACCTTTTTAATTGAGAACCGTTTGATCACCTCAAACGTGATCCATTTAATTTGAAACCATTTGATCACCTCAGATGTGATCCTTTTAACTTAAACCTAATAGTCACCTCAAAAATGACCACTTTTAGTGAGTGATTCATTGATTAAATCTAGTCGTATAGTCCGACATCTACGCAACAAAAGACTAGAAAAAAACGACTAGAAATTAAAACAAAAGAAGATATATTTTTGTGTTTTTATTTTGAGATGGATTGAAACCTTTTAGAAAAACATCTAATAGGTTTTTCTTCCTAGGCAGACCAGCTTCATGTTAACTTGATCATTTCTGGAGAGATTCATTATGGAATCATACAGGTATATGATAATCATTTGGGACATTTTACTAAAACACTTTGATGCTAGATTCTTGTTTTTGTCCGAGAGTCACTAGCACTTTCAGGAAATCATACTAGAGCTATAAGATGCACACAATGATTTTGACTATCAAGAGTTGTAGCTCACGATGATTGTCACTATATTTGTCCACTTAAATCCATACATAGATTTTAGACTCACATTGGTGATGAGTTAGGTTTAATTTTTTCAACAAGCATTTATGGATCCCACACTTATATGGTAATCAACATTCCTCAAGAGATTTTTGAGCGGTCTACGGGTATATTTCAAGAAGAAACTATTCTAAGAGCTTTTAAAGAGATGTCAAGCCTCTTGTCAGTGCAATCGCACAACAAAGAGGCACAAATAACAATGAATTCTAGAATATTTAGGTTATGTTTATCCTCAAGTCTGTGCCACCGCACAGCAGAGAGGCACACAACCTATCTTCTTGTTAGAGCATTTATTTTTCTTTTGCATATCATGTACCAACAACATTAGTCATTAGCTTGATTGCATTTAGCAATTTTTCTTGTGCTTTGCTCATTTTTATGGTCATCCGCACACATTTGTGGCCCTTATTTAACTCGTCACCCTTATTGGAAATGTGTTGATTGTGTTAACCAGGGATACGATAGGAACCCACAGCAATTTGAACACCTTAGTTTCAATTTAATTCACCAATGAAGTCTACTCGTCTATTGTGTTGAATATACAGAGACATCATATAATGAACTAGCAACCTCTAGGTCTGTAGGATCGTTGAAGGAGTTCAGTTACAACACAACAACACAAAGATGAGATTAACTAAACTTTAATCAAACAGTGAGACTGGATTAACCAAAGTAAGATACTAAGAACACAAGTAATGTAAGAGACAGAACACAAAGAACACAAGTATATGGTTTTCAAGAATGCAGTATATTGCCTTCTCTATGTTCTATTACAAGTGTTACAAAGAATAACAGAAAGATACAAGAACATGAGATACTTATACTACATCCTACAGCCGGCTATACTTTGAAAGCCAGCTGGATACAATTGACTAGACACTAACAAAATCGATTGTAGACTCAACTGGCAGATCGCCTTTTAACTTGTGACTATGACATGCCATAGTTCACATCCTTATCTATTACAAAAAGGATAAAGTACATAAAGAAGAAAGTTACAGACTCAAGACCTCAATGTACAGTTACCAAAAGCATGGACCTTTTCACCAACTCATGTAAGTTGGTGACTTTACATAGATGTAGCGGAAAGGTATCCAGCTTTATGGAAAAGTACATCAGATAAAGCATGTTAATAAAACTCTTTAGAAGAAATATGTCTTCAAGATTTGAGGCTTTGGAAGACTTTGTCTCTGAAGCATCGGAAGACTTCATCTTTGGCTTGGGAAGATATTGGTCTTGGCTTCGGAAGATTTCACACTTAGAGTATTTTTGTTGCATGTGTGAAACTTACGAAGCATTCTTCTTCAGTACTTGTGCAGCATGCATGCAGGATAGACTTTGGATGTTTCGGTTGCATCAGCCTCATCATATTTCTCTACAAACTCCCCCTAGGCTGATGCTACCAAAACACTTAGCAGACTTCAGATAAACAAGATAGGTCTTCCTGATGTTAAAAGAGCTTCTGGTGTTTGAAATTTATTGAGCATCCTCTGACTACACCTTCTCAGAATCTTCTGACTCATTCTAATGTTCAGAAAAGGATGTAATCTTCTGCTTCTTTGCCTTTAGTTTAGAAGCAATCCTTGTCATCCTCTTTCCAACTTTTAACTGAGTAGACTGGCTTGCAGTACCAGATTGATCTCTGTTGTCTTTCTCCATTGGGACTTCCTCTTTCTCAGGCTCAGAAGGAGAGGGAGGTTGACCCTGCTGTGGATCAAAAGGTGAAGCTTGCTGAGTATCAGTAGGAGGTCCAGGTTGTGTTGTCTCTGGTTGGTCAACCTTAACCTCCACTTCAGGTGGGGCTTGACTTGGAGTGGAGTGTAAGTCAATGAGCACACCATTTTTGATCTTCTGCTTGATCACCCTAATATGCTCTTCCATAGTGGATAGATACATGGGGGCCAAGTCTCCTTCCGGAGAATCCATATAGCTTCAAGAAGCTCATCATCCTCTGCCTGTCAGCAGAATTGCTCTTTTGGATGATAGCTCTTGATTTTGCAGCTTCTTCCCTTAGCTTCTTCTTAATTGTCTTTCTATCCTTGACTATCTCAAGTTCAAGTTGTTTTAAGTACTCAAACTCAACATAGTCATATGACAAGGGAAGAAGTGCATCTGCCTGATAAAAGCTTGTGGCACTCAGGTAGTTTATCATCTTGATCCTATCTTCTTCTTTGCCTACCTGAGGTTCTTGTTGAACCACATTCTCTTGTACTAGACTTTCTTGAACTTGGGAGAGAGTAGGCATATCCTTATACAGTCATTTTCTTCTTTTTTCTTCATTGACTTGTACTAGAAGTTCTGCATCTTCTGCTTCCTTCTTCTCCCTTAACCTCTCCAGGTCAACCAATTCATTCAATTCATCTAAGGGGAGAGAAATGACACTATCTATGTCATAGTTCCTTGTCTGCAGATAATTTATCCTTACTGCCCTTAATTCATCATTTTGAGTATCTAGTCTAGGGGCAACCCTGATAGCAGACTCCATGAGTCTTGAGGACCCAGCAGAGGAACTTTCTCCCCTCATTCTCCTTTTCCTCTCTCTCTCCTCCTCCTCAATCTCCTCAGATGTCATCTTTCTTTTCCCTTTGTCATTCACAGACCTTTTTTACTCAGGGTGGAGAGAGCTTTGGCCTTCATTGCTTGTTGCAGCATCTGAGCTTAGGCCAGAGAGAGGTTGAGAAGCACCTTCACCAGCAGGTGTCGGAGAAGGAATGTGGGTCTCTGCTGTAGTTGATGATGATGAGACAGGAGTCTCACGTTCTACCACTGGGCCTTTAGTTAAGTTTCCCCTATGAAACTAATATTAGGGTCTGCCTCAACATCCAGTTGACCGATGGCATTGCCTGATTGCCTAAGTCTCCTTCTTAAGCTGAACTCTGCAGTGATCCTGTCTTGGATTCTTTGAGCCAGACTGCCAGCTTGTCTTGATTTGCTTGGGTTGACAAGTGGCATGTTGACTAGATCCAGACCTTCATAGTAGTTCAAAGTTTGAAAATTGAAGACTTCTTGTTGTCCTTGAACTCTTATGATGATTAGAGCTTTCCTGATGTTGTGATACCTCCACCCAATGATATGATTGGAGGATGGTGGAAATGACATAGCCCTTGGTATACCTTCCACAAACAAACCATGTATGAAGGAGTCTGTGTAGTCCACATTAATGTGAATTTGAGGAGGTTGCTGAAAATGCACAATTGCAAGTGAGGATGGTGAGTCCTCAATGTCCACTCTCTCTAAAGAACTACCAGGTTCTATAGCTGTAATGACTTTCTCCCCCTTTTTGGTAGCATCACCCACTTGTATAGGCGAGCTGGAAGATAGGTCAATCACATCAACAGGTTCTTGTGTTCCTGGTTGAGCTCTTCTTAAAGGTCTCCCAGCTAGTTTTTCCTTAAGATAAGAAATCTCAAGTTGCTGATCATTGACCCTGTTATGTAAGGTAGTCACCTGAGATTCAAGGTGACTGACCTTTGAGACTAAGTAAGTGCATGTGTTGGACAGTTTATGCACTGTTAGTCTTAGATTCCCCTCATCTTCATCAGAAGACTCATTAGGGGATGAGATGATTGGACGAAAGACCTCTCTCTCACCACCAGCTTGAGGTTCTTGGCTGCTGGTTTTCCTCTGCTCACTGGCAATCTCAGTTGAGATGTCAATGGGCTGAGTTGTTGTGGTTGAGGTCTTAATGATGTAATCACTTTCAGAAGTGAGAGCCTCTTCCATATGGACATCCTGGACATGTTTAGAAGTGTCCACCTCAGTTGTAGGTGACTGATGTGGGATAGATATAGGAGACTCAGGACCATTCATCTCTCTTTAAGTAGGGTTAAAGAAGAGAGGTTCATTACACTCATTGAAACCTAGATCTTTATTAGTATAGAAGTCAAGGTTAGGAATTGGTTGGTTGAGATCAAGAGGCTGGGGATGGTAACTGTCCCCTGAAGGTTGATCACTTGAGTGATAACTTAAGGCAGATTTGGTAATCAGCTCATCAGGCTGAGCATGAGGAACCTCAGCACTGATCCTTGAAGAGATGGGAGTGGTTTGCTCCTCAGGAGAAGTGGGAGCTCTAGTGTCCACTTCTTCCTATATGGGCGAGTATATGGGGGCCTCCACAGACTAAATAGTCTGAGTAGGGATTCGTTTGGACTTTCTTTGGTAAGTGAGGGGATTTTAGGCTGTGTGGGTGGTTGGAATGTAACAGGTTGGGTTCAGCACTAGCTTGTGCTGCTGGGTTGTCACCTTGAGCAATGAGCTTTAACATTTTTGGGACTAGGGCTGTTTCTACCCCAGAGAAGCCAACAGTGGGCTTTCTCAGTATTTTAATGATGTCAGGCTTCATCTGTCCCAATTTAATAATGTTACATGTTTCCCTTAACTGTGAGCCTAGTTCATAATTAAGAATGTATTGAACATATCAAGGAAACATGTAATATTCTGAGGAGTCTAAGTTAGCAAGTAGGTTGGTATAAACAAACTGAGAGTACCTGAACTTGACCCCCTGAATTATTCCATGGATGATGAAGGAGAGATCCTCAGGAATCTGGTCCCATCCACCATGCTTGTTTGATAAGCTATGGATGACCACATGGAGCAAGAATCTCCACTGGGATGAGACCTGCCCTTTCCTAAAGGTCTTTACAGAGAAATCTCCCTCATATCCCATCTGCTCAAATGAAAGATTAACAACTTCCTTTGGTAAGAACACCTCACCTTCTTCATCATCCAGCTGAAGGTGTCTATTGATGATGGCCGGAGTGATGAAGACTATTCTATCCTGCACTGTGGCAGACAGTTCCTTCTCCCCATCCATGACAACTTCTTGGCAGGTTTTCCAAACTTCAAGCAAATGATCCTCATAAAGTGGAGGATCAATGGTTAGGGAGGTGAAATAGCTAGACAGAGTTAAGAAACAACAAACCTCTAAGAAATAAGGATCTTTCTCAGAGCTTAACAGAGCAACCTGATTATGTTGTCTGTGTAGTTGCATGGAAAAGTTTGGATCATTTCTGTGAGCAAGGTTGGCCATTTTGATGTAGCTTAAAGATGAAGAAAGAAAGAAGAAACAAATTTCAGAGAGAAATATGGAGTTTTAGGTTTGAAGGAAGAACAGATGATAGAAAAAGAGGGAAACTGTTGGATGTATATGTGAGAGGGATTTCAGATAAAGTTTAATGAATAAGAATAAACTTTGAAATACAGATGTCGGTCCCACCTCAAAAAAAGTAGTTTACTTTTGATCAAAAAGTAGTTTTCTTGGAAATCAAAAAGCTTCTGAAAGTTAATTATCTTCGGAAGTTTTGATTAAAAAGCTTCCAAAGCTAAAATGACTACGGAAGAGTTTCCTAAGAGTTTTGGTAATTTTGCTTCGGAAGAGAAATTAAAACTTGAGTGCTTTGTATATAAAACAACAAAGCTTCCGAGAGTTAATTTTGCTTCGGAAGTAAATGGTCCTTGAAAATAAATAAGTGTCCGAGACAAGTATTTAAGCTTCGGAAGATAGGTCTGAGACCACTTCCGAAGGTAAATTTCTTGGACACTTATTTATTTTGAAGGCATGATTTGCTTCCGAAGTTAAAAACATAACTTCCGAAGTATCAGAAATTTTCAAAAATCTAAGGTAAGTCTTCAAAAAGAAATTTGTATTCAAAGAAAACATGAGCTTATGAAAGTGATGAACTAGAAAACTTAGAACACACATGTTTTAAGAAATAAAAAGAATTAGTTTTAAGAAAAACCTACTCAAAGTTGATCATCCCAATAGCTGATATAAGAGATTTAAATCTCTATTCATCAAAACCCTTTGTAAATAGATAAGCATATTATTCATCTGTGTGAACTTTGACTAGTTTAATTAATCCTTTTTCATAGTCATCTCTTATTAAATGATACCTGATATTGATGTGCTTTGTCCTTGACTGCTACACAGGATTCTCTGTGATTGAGATAGCACTATTGTTGTCTATGTGGATGGGAGTCTCCTTGAAGGTTAACCCATAGTCCAGCATCTGATTCTGAATCCAGATTACCTGAGCACAGCAGCTTATAGCAGCAATGTATTCAGCTTCAGCAGTTGATGCAGAGACACATGATTGTTTCTTGCATTGCCAAGAGACTATTCTTCCACTAAGGAATTCACATCCCCCAGATGTAGACTTTGCATTCATATTGCAACCACCATAATCACTATCTGTATAAGCATACAAATTGAAGTCAGAATTCTTAGGATACCATAAACCAAGTGTTGATGCACCTTTAAGGTATCTTAGAATCCTCTTGACAGTGATAAGGTGAGACATCTTAGGGTTGGCTTGATATCTTGCACAGATACATGTAGCAAACATGATATCAGGCCTGCTAGCAGTAAGATACATAAGAGACCCAATCATAGCCCTGTAAAAGTGTTCATCTATACACTCCCCCTCAAGATCATGTCCAAGGGAGTGGTTTCTGGCTATGGGAGTCTTAGCAATCTTACAGTCAGTCATGTTGAACCTCTTGAGTATGTCAAGAACATACTTTGACTGACTTATGAAAATGCCATCTTCAACTTGTTTCACTTGAATTCCTAGAAAGAAATTAAGTTCCCCCATGGCACTCATTTCAAATCTGTCTTTAATCAGCTTCTCAAAGTCTTTGTAGAGCCTTGGATTAGTTGAACCAAAGATGATGTCATCCACATAAACTTGAACTAGCAATAAGTCTTTTCCTTGTCCTTTGATGAAGAGAGTTCCATCTATAGTACCACTCCTGTATCCATGTTTGCAAAGATACTCAGACAGTGTCTCATACCACTTCCTGGGTGCCTGATGCAGCCCATAAAGAGCTTTGTCAAGTTGTAGACATAATCCGGATGATCAGGATCTACAAAACCAGGTGGCTATTTGACATACACCTCTTCATCAATCTCTCCATGCAAAAAGGCACACTTCATATCTAGCTGAAAGATCTTGAAGTACTTGGATTGCAGCAAATGCCAAGAAAATCCTAATAGCTTCTAATCTTGCTACTAGAGCAAAGACATCAGTGTAATCAATCCCTTCTTCTTGTGTGTATCCTTGACCAACTAGTCTTGCTTTGTTCTTGATGATGATGCCTCTATCATCCTTCTTATTCCTAAAAACCTATTTGGTTCCAATAGTAGTCTTCCCAGGAGGAAGAGGACAAAGGTTCCAAACTTTCTGCCTTTTGAATTGAAGCAGCTCCTGTTGCATATCTTTAACCTAAATTCCGTCTTTTAAAGCTTCATCAACTTTCTTTGGCTCTATCTGAGATAAGAAACAAGAGTGAAGACAAACATTTGCTTCATGGGTTTGTCCTCTTGTTCTTACCCCTGTGACAACATCTCTAATGATGTTTATGGTAGGATGAGACTTGTGGACCTAAGTTGAGGGATCACAGCAAGTTGCTGAGAAAGGTCCAAATTTGAGAAATTTAGATCTGGCATGGATTCTTCTCTCACCACATCAACACACTTTTCAAGAGAGACTTGATCCAAGCAGTGTGTGACATCATTGATGTTATCATTTATGGTGTGGTTTATGGCATCAAGAAACTATTAATCACTGTCACCACCACCATTGTTGTCTTCCACAATTGAAGTATCCTTATCTGGTTGTGGAGCCTTTGAGCTGGAATCTATAGGCACCTCAGATGTATCAGCTGAATTTGTCATAGTAGTGTTGATTGATACGTCATTTGCAGAAGTAGTTCCAACTGGAGCTGAAGATGTATGATTTGAAGGTCTTCTTTGCTCAAATCTTGGATCAGGATCACCTATCTTTAAATTTTCTATAGATCCTGATACATTCTCACAAGATTTGTTAAAATAGTTGGTAACTAAGTCAAGATCAAATAACCAATCTGGACCAAACTAGCAACACAAGGTGTGTGTTCATTGAAAGTCATATTTGCTGACTCCTCAACAACTCTAGTTCTGAGGTTGTATACTTTGTAAGCCTAAGCTTGAGAAGAGTATCCAATGAAGTGTCCATCATCTGATTTCTCAGCAAACTTGGCAATTTGACCTTTGGTATTCAAGATGGTGCAAGGACAACCAAATGACCTGAGAAAACCAATGAAAGGTTTCCTCTTATGCCAAAGTTCATAAGGAGTCTTGCCATGAGTCTTAACTACTAAACTTTGTTCTGCACATAGCAGGTAGTGTTGACTGCCTCTGCCCAGAAGGTGACAGGCAGTTTAGAGTCAGACAACATGGTTCTTGCAGCTTCAATTAGTGTCCTGTTTCTCCTCTCAACAACACCATTCTGTGGAGGAGTCCTGGGAGCATTCAATTGTCTTGTAATAACCTTTTCATCACAAAATGTATCAAGGATTTGGTTCTTAAATTCAGTTCCTTGATCACACCTTATGATCTTGATCTTATGATCAGCTTGATTCTCAATCTTCAAGATGAAATTCTTCAGAATCTCAGGATTCTCATCCTTAGTTCTAAGGAAAAACATCCAAGTGAATCTTGTAAAGTCATCTGTTATCACTAAACAATAAAAGGTCCTTCCTAAACTCATTACACTGGTGGGGCCAAAGAATTCCATATGTAACAAGTGTAGGGGTTTAGTGATGGAGTTCCTTTCCTTAGGCTTGTGAGATACGTTATGTTGCTTCCCTTTCAGGCATGCAACACTATGGTCATCACTTGTAAACTCTTTCTTTGGCATTCCAGTTACCAAATCATGCTTTATTAAATTATTCACGTTCTTAAAGTTAAATGGCACATTCTTTTATGACATAGGAAAGACTCATCACTATTTGTTTTAGACAGAAAGCATGAGACTTCTCTAGATGGAGAGGTTTCTTGCAAGTCCATCTTTTCCATGTTCCCTTTCCTGGGGGCTCTAAGCAGGATATGCTCATGAGGAATAACCACACCAGGCTTGAGAACAATGCACTCATGCTCAGTAAAGAGCATGTTATGACTTTGATCATAAAATTAGGATACACTCAGAAGATTGTACCCAAGTTCTTTGACAAAGTTTACCTTTTCAATGCTGAGCTTACCATTTATGACCTTGCCCCATCTAGAAATGTAACCATCTTAATCTCCTCCAAAGGCAACTGGTCCTCCATCAATCCTTTCAAAGTTCTAGAGTAGTGACCCATTGCCTGTCATGTGCCTGGAATAGCCACTGTCTATGATCCAGACATTTTTGTTTGTCTTCAGGTGTCCCTGCACAAAGAAAATGATTAGTTACATTTCAAAACCCAAGCCTTGCTTGTCTTGGGCTCATTAATAGAAGGTAATTCAACAGTGATAGATCCTATGGTTGTGTTAAGAGGATCTTGATCTATTATTGATGGAGAATTTTCAGTCACTTGGTCTTTCTTAGACATCCACACCACCTTTGGAGTCTTGGGCTTGACTTTTAAAGTTTCGGAAGCTTTTAGAGCTTCGAAAGTTTTGATGACTGAACCTTCGGAAGATTCTGCAGACACTGCAGCAGACTTCAGTGCTTTGGAAGAACTCCTTTCTTTCGAGACCAACTTCTCTTCCGAGGGTAATTTTCCACTTGCCTTCTTCTTAGATTTGGAGCTTCTGAAGGAAACAGATTTTCCTTCCGAAGCTTGAATCCTTTTGAGACCCTTTGAAGTCTTTGTTTTGGTCTTATGGATAGTACCTTTTAGATTGTAGGGACAATCCTTAGCAATGTGAATGGTACTTTCACACATGACACAAGTCATCTTCTTCTTCATAAAAGCCTTTTCCTGAGAACAAGATTATCTTTGGTCACAGCCCTTCTCCATCTTTATCTTTGCAGATGCTGAGACGGTCCTCTTGGGCTGAGAACTGTGCTTGGAGTTTGATGGTCCAGGCTATGTAGCAGTGGTACACAGCAGATCAGTCTTCTTCTTGTTACTGAGATGAGTTGAACAAGAACCAGAACTCTTAGCAAAAGAGTTTTGATTGATGTCTTCAGTCCCTACTACTTTAAACCCTATAGAGATGAAAACTTGTTTCTGCTTAGAGTCAAAAGTAGCCTTAATCTCTTAAGCCTTCTTTGCCTTCTTTTTGCTCTTTCTGATCAAGTTCTTTCTCATGGATCTGGTCATCACAGTCTTCTTTTTCTCCTCAGAAGGATAGTGACCCTTCTTCGAATCCTCCTTTTCACTCTTCTTAGAGGAATTCTTCACTATCTCTTCTTCATCCGCTCACTCATAGGATCTATGAGAGGAAGCTTAGCTTCACAAGTTCCACACCTAGGAGATCTTACAGACAAGATTGTGTGTGGAGGAGCTATCTCATTGGATCCTAGTCCCTGCCTGTTTTGATAACACACTTTGTTGTGCAGGGATGAGGATATCATGTTCTTGAAGGTCTCTTCATCAAGAACACTCTTTTCTACCCTGGCTTTGCTCATCACAAGCTCAGCATGTCACTCAGTTAACTTGGTTATAAGATCTTTGATTTGAGTCCTAAAATCTATGTGTTCATGTTTTAGAATTGAAATGGTTTTCTCTAAGTCCTCTATCTTCAGTTTATAATCATTTTCAGATTTTCTAAAATCAAATTTTAAAATGTTTAAGGACTCAAGGTCAGATCTCATTTCCAAGTTATAGGACCTTTATCTGTTAACTTTAGAAATGCATTCAGTAGTACAGAGATGTTCCAATACCTTGGCTTCATCATTATCTGCCATCAATGCTTGGTTAGGAGAAGCATCTTCAACCTGAAAGCTCCAGTCAAAGCCTCCTTCTTCAATAGCAACAGCAGCCTGCTGCTTTGACTTCTCATTTTGGAGAGCTTTGTTAGTATAGTTTGGTCTGTACTGTGTTTGGCAACCATTTGTTCTAGATGCCTTACATTCTCTGGCAAAGTGGCCCATCAAGTTACAGTTGTAACACTTGACTTTGCCTTTGTCCAAGACAAACTTTCCACTGGTTGTATTGCTTGGAAACTTCCTTCCAGTCCTCTTGTAGAACTTCTTGGCTCTGTGAGTGAGAAGAGCCATCTGCTGGACTATTTCGATGTATTCCAGATCATATGTATGAATACAGTCCAGGTCTTCAAGAGTGAAAAGAGAGTTGCCACAGCTTTCATCAAAAGACACAAAATCTTGAGAAGAGCTTGTCTCTTAGAATGGGCTTCCTTGAGTGTAGTTCTCCCTTGGTGTCTCTAGGAAGGTGATGAAAGGACCTTTTGGTGAGTTGTCAGGGTAGCATATGATATGATGTTTGGGTTCTATGCTGTCCCTTTCAACCACATGTAAGGCTGAACCTATTTGATTGTTAGAGTTGCCAGATGAACCTTGCATGTTCATCCCCATCTGGTAGCCACTGAGAATCCCATATAACTCTGTCAAGGTGAGAGTTTTGAGATTTTTAGTTCTCTTGATCACCACACAGTAGTGTGTCCATTGCCTAGGAAGTAAGGACATGAACTTCCTTATAATGGCTTTATTCTCAAGAGAAACTCCTCCATCCACTAGGGTATCCACAATCTCAACATACCTAAAGTATTGCTGAGTCATGGTCTTACCTGTTTTGAAGATGAAGTTTTCAAACTGCTGCTTCAGGAGATCCTTCTTGTTCTCCATGGCTTCAGAGGAACCCTCATACATCAGTTTTAGTGCATCCCACAGCTGCTTGGCTATTTTGCACTTCTTGAAACCTCTGTACACAGAGTTTGGAATGGCAGATTGAAGGGCTGTCATGGCTTTTCTGTCAATTTCTACTCTCTTCCTATCTTCATCAGAGTAGTTAGCCGCATCTTTTGGGATCAAACCAGCACCAGTAGCAGAAGGAGTGCTGGGTATGAAAGGTCCATTCTTAATAGACTCCCATATTCTTGAATCAAGAGACCTGATGAAACCTTCCATTCTTAAACACCAGGTATCAAACTCATCAAGAGTGATTAGTGGGGATTTGTTCATGGTTCCAGTTTCCATATCAGTCTTGGAAATGGCTGCGATTTGAAAAGTTTAGTATTTTTGTGTGTGAGGGATCTTAAGATGGTGAGATCTTATATCATATACCTGGACTGCTCTGTACCAAATGCAGGATCGTTGAAGGAGTTCAGTTACAACACAACAACACAAAGAGGAGATTAACAAAACTTTAATCAAATAGTAAGACTGGATTAACCAAAGTAAGATACTAAGAACACAAGTAATGTAAGAGACATAACACAAAGAACACAAGTATATGGTTTTCAAGAATGCAGTATATTGCCTTCTCAATGTTCTATTACAAGTGTTACAAGGCATAATAGAAAGATTCAAGAACATGAGATACTTATACTACATCCTACAGCCAGCTATACTTTAAAAGGCATCTAGATACAATTGACTAGACGATAACAAAATCAATTGTAAAGTCAAAAGGTAGATTGCCTTTTGACTTGTGACTATGACATGCCATAGTTCACATCCTTATCTATTACAAAAAGGATAAAGTACATAAAGAAGAAAGTTACAGACCCAAGACCTCAATGTACAGTTACCAAAAGCATGGACCTTTTCAACAACTTATGTAAGTTGGTGACTTTACAGAGATGCGGCGGAAAGGTATCCAGCTTTATGTAAAAGTACATCAGATAAAGCGTGTTAATAATAGTCTTCGGAAGAAATCTGTCTTCAAGATTTGAGGCTTCAAAAGACTTTGTCTCTGAAGCTTCGGAAGACTTTATCATTGGCTTCAGAAGATATGGTCTTGGCTTCGGAAGATTTCACACTTAGAGTATTTTTGTTGCATGTGTGAAACTTTCGAAGCATTCTTCTTCAGTACTTGTGCAGCATGCATGCAGGCTAGACTTTGGATGTTTGGTTGCATCAGCCTCTTCATATTTCTCTACAAGGTCTACTTTCTTAATGTTACCTCAGTAGCTGACTAGTTCTTACTACCATTTTTCCTTTTGTTGTTCTTAGACTCCTTAAATATATTCTTTGAACTTAGCATCTTAAAAATCTAATTCTTTTTAAAGTCCCAAACAATTTGTTCCCTGTTTACTATAATTTTCCATAAACTTTGAATCACTATCATAGATTTGATTTCATTTCTTTTAGCTAAGTTGCCCTCCTCCCTCATTTTTTTATTTATTTTTAAGTAAATAAACATTGTAATTAAATGCCAAACTAAACTATTCTCCCCCTAAAATTCTAAAACCAAAAATCTTTTTGTGTTTTTGGATTTTAATAGACAGGAAAATAAAATAAAAGAAACGAAACTTGTCGCTCTACGAACTTTCTTCTTCTAGAATCACATCACTTTTCTTTTTCACGCCATTAACCTTTAAAAGATATAAAAACCAAGGTTTGTCAAATGCTGTTCTGTAGAGGGCGGCGCATTGAAAATCCATTTTAATCTTAACAACATCTATTAAATGCTTTTCAAAATAGTCACGTATAAAGTGATATTTAATACCGATGTGTTTTGTTTTAGGGTGTTGGACTGGATTTTTGGTGACAACTATACCAGTAGAATTATCAACAAATATAGGGGTATTAGAAAATTGCAAAACGTAGTCGTGCATTTGCCATTGAATCCAAATGATTTATAAACAACAAGCAGCAACATATTCAGCTTCACATGTTGACAGAACAACATATGTCTACTTCTTACAATGCCAGATGACTAACCATCTTCCAAAGAAATGACATCCCACTGATGTTGACTTGTAATTCATCTTGCAACCACTATAATCCGAGTTAGTATACGCTGTAAGCTCAAAGTCATCATCTGGAGGATTCCACAACCCAAGTGTCGGAGTACCCTTCAAATAATAACAAATCCATTTAACTCCGATGAGATGATTTACTTTTGGTTTTGCCTGATATCTGGAACAAATATAGGTAGCGTACATAATATCAGGATGAGAGGCTGTGAGGTATATTAGGGAACCGATCATTCCTTTGTACATGGTAGCATCAACCAGATCACTATTTTCGTTGGGTTCCACGTCATGGTTCGTGGCAAGTGGAGTTCTAGCAGCAGAGGAATTCTCCATGTCGAACCGACTAAGGATATCACCTACATATTTGGACTGATGTAAGAAGATTCATTTTGGTGTCCGATCCACCTGTAATCCAAGGAAGAACTTCATCACCCCCATGTCACTCATCTTAAACTCCACCTTCATTACAGATTCGAATTCTTTACATAATTCTTCGTTTTTGGAACTAAAGATTATGTCGTCCACATATATCTGTACCTGCAGTAAATCACCATCCTTTTCTTTAATGAATAACGTGCAGTGAATGACTCCATTTCGAAAACCATGTTTCACTAGATGAGTTGAGAGTTTATCAAACTAGGCTCTAGGGGCTTGATGGAGGCCATAAAGAGCCTTGTCTAGTTTGTAAACTCTATCCTGATGATAAAGATCTTCAAAACCTTCGGGTTGACTAATGTAAACTGCCTCGTGGATTTCACCATGAAGGAATGCACTTTTCACATCCAGTTGTTAAACTTTAATCTTCATGTAGGATGCACAGGCTAGGAAGATACGGATTGCTTCCATTCTTGCCACTCATGAAAACACTTCTTTGTAATCAATGCCCTCGAATTGTCGAAACCCTTGAACCACAAGCCAAGCCTTATTTCTGATTATGACCCCTTGGTCATCTTTCTTGCACTTAAGAACCCATTTAGTGCCAATCACCATAGCACCTTTAGGTCTGTCTATAAGGGTCCACACTCCTAACTTCTTGAACTGTAGGAGTTCTTCTTGCATAGCACTCACCTATGCCTCATCGTTTAAGGCTTCACTTACATATTTTTGCTCAAATTTAGACATAAAAAATCAATAAGCTCCATTCTGAAGATAGCCTTTTTTCCATGACTGAGGCATAATAAACTTAGTAGAGCTGATTTCGTGTCTGCACTCTCGATAGTACATCCGTAATGATGTTTTCCAAGGGATGATAAAAATTAATTCGAGATCCGAGAGTGGTGGGAACAACTACTTCATGATTCAGATTTTGGATCCCACGTTTAGTATTTATAGCTGTTGGAGTATGTGGTTCAGAAGTGTCAAAGGCATCAAGATCTGATGCTTATGAAGTTTCATTTGCAAGAACCTGCTCCTCCTGGTCCACATGTTCAGTCGCCACTGCTTCATCATCAGAGGAGGAGTCACTTACATCAAGCTCTCCCCCTTAAGGACTAGAAAAACCGTCTAGTGGAACCAATGCTGTCTAGTCTTGTGGAGGAGTGTTTAGAACATTGTACATCATTATAGTCGATAAGTCATCATCAGGAAGGGAGGGAGGTAGGTTGAAGGATTTAAAAAATTCATCATAGTCAAAAAAGAAAAAAGGTCCTTTTATAGCAAGGGGGTTGGTGTATCTTTAAACATCAACGTTGCACCACACTTCTACCTGACCCATTGAGTTGTTGTAAACTCTCTTGTCTGGTATACTGTATCCGAGAAAGATACCTTCTTCAGCCTTCTCACTAAACTTCCCAGTCTGAGTTTTCTTCAACAACATGCACGGTGCACCAAATAGTTCTAGATACTCCAAGTTTGGTTTACGTCGGTGGAGAAGTTCATAACATGTTTTACCGTGATGTTTATCCACCAAGACTTGATTGAGAGTGTAGCATGCATTTGCCATTGCCTCGTTCCAGAACTAAATGGGAAATATAGAGTCTGCGAGCATTTTCCTTATTGTCTCTATCAAGCTTCGATTCTTTCATTCAGCAACCCCATTCATCTGTGGAGTGTGGGTAGAAGTAAATTAATGTACAATTCTCTTCTCTCTACAGAACATCTCCATCCACTGATTCTTGAACTCTATTATGTTGTCTAATCGAATCTGCCTTACCTTCAGCTTGTAGAGTGATTCCAAAGTAGTTACTAGTTGTTTGCATGATTCAAATATCTCTGATTTGGATTTCAGAAACATCACCCAAGAGAATCTTGAGTAATCATTAGTGACTACATAACCGTACAGATCTTTGGCAATACTCTTTGTACTGACTGGGCCAAACAGATCCATGTGTAGAAGCTCGAGAGGAAGTTCAATTGAATTAACTTTCTTTGCCTTATGAGACTTCATGGTTTTTTTCCCTTTCTTACATGCTACGCAAAAATCCAGAAGCTGGAAATTCTTGACCGTTACTCCATTCACTAAGTCATTCTGAATCAGATGGTTCATCTTCCATGGATTAGTGTGTCCCATTCTCCTATGCCAAGAGATGGAATCCCTCTATGTTGCCTTTGACAAGAAGCATTGAACTGTGTGATCAGTTGTGGAGGCTTTTGATAGATCCAAGACATACAAGTTGTTATATCTTGAAGCTGACATTAAAACCTTATCCTCCTGGATGACATAATCCTTCTTCAGCACATAGCACTTCTTGTTGTCAAATATAACTTTGAATCCTTTATCAGATATGTAGGAGACTAAAAGCAAGTTGTTCTGTAGTTGTTGAGTGTAGTTGACCTTGTCAAACTTTACTTTCTCGTTTCCCACTTCGCCTTGAGCGGTGATGTAACCTCCTTTGTTTCCAGCAAATGAGACATGTCCCCTTTAATTTGTTTGACGTTGAAAAGAAGAGACAAGTTCCCGGTCATGTGCCTGGACGCCACACTATCAATAATCCAGGTATTAGTGATAGCGTTGTAACGGACACCATGCACATTCAAAGAAACTTATTAGTTTAGATTTGGGACCCACGCCTTAACTGGCTTAGGTGACCTAGAGGAATCACAGATCATGAACTCAACTCATTGTCCATCAGAGGATGCGAGCACATTGTTCTTCTTCTTGTTCTCATTTTCAGACAGATTACTTGATTTTTCTTTCCATAAACCAGTTTTGTGTAAGGCCTGTGTATGATAAACAGACGACTGGCTTACAGTTTGAACTTTAAGTTCACTAGCCCTCTTAGGAGGAGTATTAGATCTCATTTTAGAGAAACTTGGTTTTGCATCATAAAGTTCAATTTTCTTTTTAGAAGTCTAATAATAAGGAAAATTAGTAGAAATATGTCGTCGTTTTCCATGACTGTAGCATGTTCTCCCTTCTATAGGTTGAGGAAATTGTTTATATGTGGTTGAGTTTGGTACGGGTGTGAGATGAGTTTGGTTTGGTTTTATTTCTTCTCGTTTAGATGTTTCAGCCTTATTAAGAAAATTAATTGTTTTAACTTTTTGAACATCTATAACCTTAAGTTTATTTGGACTTTGATGTGTAACCATGTTTGGTTAACTGGTTTAGTCATTTTGTGTTAGAAGTAGACATGTGTGAACCTGACATTACATTAACATTTTCAACTTTATCATCCAAATTTTCTTTTGGCATCTTTTCTTTTGATTTCAAGGTAGACTCCTGCTGTTTAGTGATATCCTTCATAGGTTTACTTGTAGAATCGGGATCACAAACCAGAGGAGTGGACACCATACGATCCTTTACTGGGTTGTTATTGATAGGTCTATACTTAGTATTCAAAAGGATCTCATGTGGTGGTGGAACAACTTTGTAATCCAAACCTTCCCCATTATTTCGTTCTTCACTAAGTTTTGAACTATGTGAGAAGAACTAGCCCAACTATGCAGTTTTTGTTTTATAGAATTAACCTTGACTTCCAAAACTGCTTTTTCCTTTTTGGTTTCTTCTAAGGAATTTAAATAAAATTTTATATCGTTTGATTGGTTTAAGGCAACAACCTTGGTTTCCCTTAGTTGTTTCCCTAAAAGTTCTATCTTTTATTTAAAACTGAACTCATTTTGTTTTAATATACGATTAGCTTCAGTGCAAAGTTGTAAATCACTTACTAAGTTATCATTGTGTTCTAATAACCGAGAAAATTTCAAATCAATGCTTTCTCTAAATTTGTCACATTCATTACAAGCATGCTTTTCAAATAATTGGTCAGTAGAACTTACCTATGAGAAATCGGTTGAATCAACCATCAAAGCAGAGTTAGACTCTTTAGAGGCTGGAGATTCTGAACTTGTTGCTCTGAGTTCTTCCTCAACCAAGTGACTTACCATGTTCACAGCTTCTCCGGTATCCAACATCGTTTGCTTGGCTGTGATCTCACCTTCACTAGCAGACCCATCGTCCAATGCCTCAACGCAGGCAATATCTGATTCACCCGGAGACACAAATCGGAAGGACCAGTCTTTCCCTTCATCACCTTGAGCAGTCAAGGCCTTTGTCTCTTTGCTTGATGATGTACTTTCACTCGCGTCTTTGTCTTGACGGTTGAAGGTCAGAAATGGGTTTCCATTACCTATTCTCTTGGGCTTTACACATTCACGTTTAAAGAGCCCCTTTTCACCATAGTTTAAGCACGTGACATGGTTTTGTCAAAACCAAATGTTGTATCTTTAGTGTCTACTAGATTCTGGCCCATCTTCTTGACAAACTTTTTAGCTCTTCTGATTGCACTTGCCAAGGCCCACTTGATGTCCATTCTCTCTAGCTCGTTCTCATCATAGTATTGGACAATAGTTGCTAGAAGATCCATGTGCTCCTTTGCAACTTCCATTGTGACATTACTAAGGTTCTCAGTCTTCAACTTTGTAGTATTTGCCTCAGGTGTTATATATTGGCTTCCAGACGACCCTGGCGTTTCGGTTCCTGAGGTACTGGTTTGAGAAGGAGCAGAAGAACTAGTCATGAATGTTGTTTGTAATGCTACTCCTGAAACAGCTAGAGTTATAACTAAGTTGTATAGTGAAGAATTCTAATCATGGGATCCTTTCTTTGACTTATACTTCATCCGTAGTTCCTCCTCCCTTAACTTCCGGATGAAGTCATTTATGTCTAACGTTGCAAGATTGTCATTCTGTCTCAGATTAGACACGAATGAGTCCCATTTATCCGGCAAACCATCTACAAAGCTTGAAACTTTATCTTCTATAAACGTTGTTACACCATGAGTGTGCAGCTCACTCATCAGATGGTAGAACCTGTCAATGATGTCATCCAAGCTCTCATTCCCTGTAGAAGATAAATGATCAAACTCCTTCTTGAGAGCATTCACCTTTAGTGCCTTTAACGTTGCATTTCCATCATATCTCTTCTCTAATGCCTCCCATAGCTTTTTAGCCTGCTTGTTCTCAGAAAACTGATGAAAAATGTCTTTTGGTATCGACTAAGTCAACAGAGCATAAACTTTCTTTTCGGCATTGAACTGAATCTTCTAAGCCTCACTCATTCCTCCCAAGGTTAGCTTGACTCCATTTGCACTGACTGGTACCGTGTAACCATTCTCAATGGATAACCAAAGATTAGGATCTACACCATTTAAATAGATCTCAAACCGATGTTTCCACTGCGGATAATCATCTAATCTTATAAGCTTCGACGGTTTGTTATGATTTCGAATCTCATTCTCAGAAGCAGAAGGTTCTGGATGCGAGAGTCATTTCTGGTAGAGAATGCAGCAAATTGATCTTCCATTGCTTTAAACTTTAAAATTCTTGAACAGGACTATTTCACTCGTGTGAATGGGCTATGAGTATGGATCATTCGTGCGAATGAGCTATACGAATGAGTCACTCGTGCGAATTAAGGATGCGAATGAATTCAATCGTATGATTGAATTCTATCGTGCGTATGAGCAAGACAGTTGGAACCAAATGACTAGAGTTGTTTAGTCGTGCGAATGAAGACCACGACTGAGTTCAGTCATACGGATGGACTATGCGATTATGTTCAATCGTATGAATGGGCTATTCGTGCGACTGAAGGCTATTGTCTCTGAAAAAAATTCAAATTTTTGACACTTTGACACAAAACACGATTTTCCCAGAAACCCTAATCTGTCGTACACCAAAAAAACTTAAACTTTAATGCCTGTAAAATGTAAAAAAACCTTTGGACTCAAAAAGATTACTCTTTTGAATGAAAATGTTGAGTTTAACACCAAAACTAGTTGAATCCACGCAAAATCAAGAGCCAAAGCTCTGATACCACTTGTCAGGACCGTGTACATATGGAATACCAACAGATTCTACGTGAAACCAAATCAAATAATGCGGAATCCTATTTGATTAGCGATCCAATCAGTGAGAACGTTAACCTGATTGATGTAAGAATCGAATATGCGTAAAGAACGGGTAGGAATCGATCAAGAACGGACTTGAAGTTGGATTGGCTTTCATGGATGTTCTTGACGGCTAGGGTTCGTGAAATTATGAAGTATTCTTATTTGTTTTGTTTTTCATGAATTAAGTGGTATTTATAGGTTTGTAGTTTCCATTCGTACGACTGAACCATTAGCATTGTTCTGTCGTGCGACTGAATCATGCAATTGAGTCATATGCACGATTGAAAGTTCAGTCGTGCGAATGAGTCAATATTATGTCTCAATCATACGACTGATCCAGTCTCCTGGTTAGTCATGCGACTGGTCCATAAGCATGACATATTCACGCGTATGGTCCATAAGTATGGTCCATTAGCATGAATACTCACCCGCCTAGGTTGAACACAATTCTCAATCATTATTGACTTTGAAATGTATACAACAACCTCAAACCTGTATAATAAGTTCATACATTAGAATTATACTTGAACAAATAATAATATGAATTAATCAAGCAAGAATAAACATTAACCACATATTATATTTACACATGTGTAAGACATTAAAGACTTTCATTTGAGCACACAAACTAGGAACATCATGTATCTACAACAATAAAAATCCTAGTCATCTAAATCTTTAACGTCTCGCCTTGGTTCTTCATCTCAAATGTGTCGTGTTTGAATTTTGCATTGACTTTGATCGTGACGTTGACTTTTGTTGACTTTGACTATGTTGATAATATAGACTATCTTGTACAGATCCAACATGAGTCAAACATAGAGGACCGTGTTGGTTCTTCACCAATCAAGATATCCCCTGACACTGTCAAGTCTTAAATTCTTCCAAAAGCTTAATCAAGACCAATACGGAACTCTTCTCCAACTACAAAAAACAACCCAGTCAATCAGTGAAGAACTCATTCAATGTTCAGCACGAGAAACTTCAAAACAAGCAAGAATCTGCTACAAGCTCAAAGAAATCCTCATCCCCACATGCACAACACAGGACTACAAAGAATCAAAACCCTTTTAAGGCTTGTTTTGAGTTTGGAAAAGAAGGTTATATAGTAAAGAAGTTCCCTTAAAGACTCGCTTCGCATGGTAAAGGCAAACCAAATTACTTCTCTAGATGTAAGTATACAAAGAATGTTCCAGACGGTAAAGGCAACATGGGTTGCTTCTTTGGTTCAAGAGGTAAAAAGCACACATCTTTGAACAATTGGATGAAAAACCCTTCAGCCAAACCTTTTCATGTAAGTTGGTTTCACATGATTCAAAGATGAAAATGACCAAGGTTTCAAAACCAAATTCTTTTTCTTTCCGTCTTAAACAAAAAATGATTTCCTAATTTAGTTCATTCAAATCCAAATTACTTGGACTAAAACCAATTTGGCAAATCAAAAAGAAGGATACAACAATCTCTAATTGTTTAAACGGTTGTGTGCTGAATCAGGTTAGCTATATTGATGAAAAAGAAACTTCCAGGACTACGATCGATTGTGTTGCCCTCTCTAACTAACATGATTCAAAGATGAAAATGACCAAGGTTTCAAAACCAAATTCTTTTTCTTTCCATCTTAAACAAAAAATGATTTCCTAATTTAATTCATTCAAATCCAAATTACTTGGACTAAAACAAATTTGGCATATCAAAAAGAAGGATACAACAATCTCTAATTGTTTAAACGGTTGTGTGCTGAATCATGTTAGCTATATTGATGAAAAAGAAACTTCCAGGACTACGATCGATTGTGTTTCCCTCTCTAACTAATTTGTTAATGAATGCAAGAACAATTCAGGAGGACTGTTAGTAATCCAGTTTATTGACAGAGATTGTTTCTAATTCAAATTTGAGGCGGAACAAACAGGTTAAGATTATGGTATTTTATCCACATTCAGGATTTTTATCTGCACAATCAAAGTTCTCACTTCACAATCACTGCATATTTCTTGATAATTTATTTCTTATCTTTATATCAATGTAGTTTGGAAGACCCTTTTTAGTAAATTTTTATATTTGTACAGTTTTATGTAAAAAAATAAAAATAAATAAAAAATAAAAATACAAACAAACAAACAAATAAACCCAGTATATCCCACTCAAGAGTAGGGTCTGGGGGGAGTAGGTGGTGGCAAGTCTTTCCTCTATCCAGATAGGTAGAGAGACCGCTTCCAAAGAGACCCCCGGCTCGATAACAAAAGCAATAGCAATAAAGCTAGGAAATCAACATATAATCAAACATATGATATAAGGTATATGATATATGATACCGTACCCATCATACAGCAAACATTAAAATATCACCAAAAAGGAATATAAAAATGAACAAGCATGCATCAGGGAAGCAAAAAATTTTCCCTAAAAAGGTCGCAGTGTACTACATACACATCAGGCCCCGTAAGAAGTAATCAGACTCCCTTCCTAGCTACAGAAACCACTAAAAGTCCTTAATTTTAATTCTA